>JAESUZ010003243.1:0-134898 GCA_017311185.1 Proteles cristata cristata
GAGCAGCCCTGGCCATTGCTCTGTACGTCAGCAGCTCTGGGGGGGGGGGTTCCAGAGTCACACTCTTGCCCCTCCTCTGTTAGGCAAAACTTTGGGGCCAGGACACGCCAAGGGGGCAGCTGGGGCACAGTGCCTAGCCTGATGCTCCAGCTCCAGCCCCAAATGCCACAGGGGGTAAGAGACAGCAGGCAGGGCCCCCAGCCCCCCCCCGGGGCCAAGGTATGAGCCTCCAGTCAAGACAGAGCAGGTCCTCAGCCCCAGCGCTCACACGACAGAAGGGGCCGCTGCCAACTGCTACCCGGACACCCAGGCCTCTCAGGGCCCCCGCCATCCGGTGCCACTCTGCCCGAGGGCCTCCGTGTCCTCGTCCGTCCGTCGGGGCCGACAAGAAGCTCACGGGCTCTGCTCCCGGACGCGGCACTAGGACCCGCACTCAGCGCGCACCCACGGCGGCCGGCGCGCAGACGACAAGGGCATGGCCCTCCCAGGCCGCCTCCTCACCGCCCCTCTCCGTCACACAGCAGCCCCCGTGCCCGAAGCCCACACCTGGGGCCGCGAGCTCCCCCAGCGCTGCGCCCACTGGCACTTGCTCTGCAGCCGGCCCGGAGCCCAGAGGGCTGGCACGCTCTGAGGCGTGGCTCCGCGGGCCGCGGAAGTGGGCACCGCCACAGTCAGGTGCAGACCGCTGCGCACAGAGGGAAAGGCCGGCGCCTCCCCAGCCTCGCTTTCTGCCTCTGGGAGCTGGGTCACCTTGAGCTCAGTCTGCACGGCCGTCGCTCAGCAAGCATGGCTCCTTCCCCTCCCCGAGAGCCCAGCGCCCAGGGCAGCTCAGGAGCCCGGCAGCCTTAGGACAGAGGTGGGGCAGGAAGACGCTCCCGGCCTCCACTGCTGGAGTCGGAAGGCAGGCCGGCCGGCCTCCCGAACGGTCCTCCCTGGGCCGGGCGAGGCAGCGGCGTCAGATGCTGGTCCTCCCTGCCACCGCGGGCGCCCTGTGCCTCTGTTCCCTCCGTTCCGGGCACCCCAGGTGGAGGAAAGCTACGTCTGTGTGCTCTCTGCCCAGAGCACCCCCCTGGCATCCCGGTTTCTCTCCAGCCTCTGGCCCGTGGGAAGCCCTGCGCAGCCGGGCACTCCCTCCCTGACTGTCTGCCAGCTGGCCGCTCCCTGTGTCTCTCTGCCACCCAGAGTCACGTCTGGGCTGTCGTCACTCCTTTTCACGCCCTGCAGTTGGGGCCTCGCCAGGCCACATGCCCAGCAGCGCTCAGGGTCGATGACGCTCAGCGATGTTGGCGTACCGGGGGCAGAAACGGCGCAGAGAGAGGAGAAAGCGGCAAGAAGAGGAGGGGCCCCACGGGCGGCGGGAGGAGGCACTGGCGGAGCTGCTTCCTCTCCCAAAGACCTGCTCTCCCCCGGCCCCCCGCCCCTGCCATGCCGGCCCGGCACCGGGCACAGGACACCGAAGGGAATCGGCGCTTCCTTCCATCAGGGCCTCTCCCCAGCATACAAGCAGACACCCAGCGCGGGCCGGGGCCGGCCAGGCGGGAACACAGGGGCCCCTTGATGGGGACCTACATCCACGTGGAGCTCTGGCCACACGCAGCCCCGCCCCGGGCACACTGAGGCCTGGTGCTGCTGCAGGTGGCCACGGCAAGGGTACCGCGGGGCACAGAGGCAAGGGGGGGGCGCCCCGGGGGAGGAGCAGGCCCCGGGCCTGAGAGAGGGGGCCCAGCAGCATTCTGACAGTTGTGGAGAGAAGGTGTCGACTTCCAGAGACCTGGAAGGTCATGCCCCACCGCTAGGAAGTGAGTGAACCCCACCCTCGCACCAGAGGGCCCCCGCCGAGGCTGGGCCCCTTTCCTAGGGGTGGGGGGGGGTTGCACCCAGGAAAGCCGGTGGGACGGACCCCCCAGGGGCGCAGCAGAGAGGAGCACCAGGGCCAGGGGGGGCACAGGGCAGCAGCTGGCAGGCTCACGACAGGGGCGTCGAAGAGCCTTCGCCCTGCACCCTGGCGTCCGCCGACGGGCAGGCACCTGCAAGCCTACCAGAATGAAAGGGAGCCTCAAACCAGGCTGGGCTCAGTGGGCAAGGGGGCCCGTACTTGGGGGTGCACCACCCGCAGCGCATCCTGACCACCAGACACAAGGGGCAGCCCAGGCTGTCCCCGCCTAGAGCCCCAGGCCAACGGGAGGGGCATGCGCTCCCCAGGGCCACAAGCTCCGGCTGCCCTGAGGATGCCACCCCTCCTGGCCCAGCCAGGCAGGCTTCACAGCATCATTCGGGAGTCCCCAGCTCTGTGTGGTCACGGCTTCCCTGAGGGCTCTGAACCAGCCCGGGAGCCAGGCAAGCGTGGTGCCCACACACACACAAACGCACACGCACTCCCACGCCGGGCCTTGCGGGGTAATTAATTAGCACAGCCGCGACAAACTGAAATCCAGGCCTCCGATGCGCCTGATAATTTATGCAAGGCTCCGGGATCGCTGCGGCTGCCTTTCGAGCATCTAATTCAGCACTTTCTCTTTTCCTTGGGAAAGCAGGACTCCGGATTTAACTGCTCTTCACAGCGTCTGCCTAGGTAAAACTGAACAGGCCAACCACGCAGCACTGTGCGACAGCAGACCAACAGACCTCTGGGTGGCATGGTGGGGAAACCGTGGCAGCCATCCAGGCCGGCCTTTGCCAGGCCCTGCCCCAGCCCCGACTCCCTGGCTCCTTCTACCAACACGGCAGCCCCTGGACATGACCCTCGGCCCCATCACAGGTGTGGAAGGCTCCCAAGCCGTGGGCTGGCTTCCCAGCGCCCCACGGGACAGGAAGGACACACCTCCATAAAGTCACCCAGCCCTGGCCCCATGGGGCCCCCTCTGCCGCCATGACACAGGAAGCCTGCCTCCCTCCTCCCCCTCAGCAGGGGAGCCAGGACCCTCCTGGGACTGTGGTCAGTGCCAGGCATCCCTGCCCCCGGGGCCCCTGGTGTCAGCTGCAAGATCCCCACTCCCAAGGCTGGGACGGGGGGCAGCCGAGGGCTAGCTCAGCAGCGGAGAGCCAGCCAGCACCATGAAAGGCCCACGTCACATCCCGGGGTCTAGCCCTGGGCAGGCAGTGACGGCCCATCCCCAACTCCTTCACTCCCCCACACTGTCCCTGGAGTCTGAGCACCGCCCAACAGCCTGCATCCAGGACAGCCGCCTCCCAGTGAGGCCACCCAGTTCGGAGGGCCCACCCAGAGCGTGGCTGCAGTGCAGGCTGGGGGCGCAGCCCCTCTAAGCCAGAAACCCCTCTGCTCCCAACCATCCCAATGCCCAGGGGCACCAGCGGCGAGAACATGCCTCCTTCCCGTGGGACCCAGGGCAGCGCCAGGGACTCTCTTCTGCTCCCTCTGCCCACTGACCCGCCGCAGCCAGGCCACCAGCACACGCTACACATGGGCCTGGGGCCGCCTCCCGAGGGGGACGCTGCAGTGCTGCTGCCTGGCCCACTGCCTGGCCCTGGTCACTGGGGACCCGGGCTGGAGGGGGCAGGGCCTGGCCAGAGGGGCGGGGCCCTGTCTACACAGCCCTGGTCTCTTCCACGCACAAGGAGCCACAGGCCTTCAGAAAAGGAAGCGAAGTGAGAACTGCATTGAAGAACCCCCCGCCCCAGCTGCTGGAGGGGAGAGATGGCGGGAGGTGGAGCACACCCAGACAGGCTCTGATGCCCAGGGGTCTGAGAGGGCCTGCTCTGTCGTCTCCAAGAGCAACGGGACAGCCCTTCAGGCCCTAGGACAGCAGGCCAGGTGCACACACCTGGGGAGCCAACAGGGGATGCGCAAGGGGGGCAGCCCCCAGGGCCCCCACCTACGGGCTGGGGCGTGGGGACGTCCCCTGCTGAGCAAGCACCTTGTCCCCACCCTGGGACGGGGAGGAGCCACCCACAGGGTCTGCTGAGGGGCCCAGGGACCGGGGGAAGGGGGCGGCAGGGCCGGAGGGGAGCTCACTTGGGGGCTCAGAGAAACACGGACACAGGGAATAGGTGTCCCCCCCCAGCACCGGGCAATCCCGGCCAGAGACCCTCCTTACTGGATACGACCACCAGGGGACTGTCATGGGCTATATACGGTGAAGACCCGGTCAGACCCAGACAAGGGACCAAGACCACAGCTGCCTTGTCTGGTAATGACCTAGGGCGAGCGGACACCCCACTTCTCGTCTGCACGCAGGAGACGGCAGAGTCTCCACCCACGCGGCCCATGGGCAGACGGAGCAGCGGTGTGAGGCCTGGCTCCTGGGCGGGCCCGGGCAACTTCAGGTCTGTCCCCGAGGCCGCCGTGAAAACTGGGCTCTTCCCGCCAGCTGCCTCCCTGCCCCCTCAGCCCTGAGTGGCCGTCAGACCCTCGCCCTCACCTCCCACAGCAGCCCCTCATCTGTGCCGCCCCGGGGCATCCTGCGCAGGGTCCCAGGCTCAAGATGAAGCAGGGGAGGGAGAGGGGGGCACAGCACCGCCGTCCGGGCAGGTGAGGCGGAGGGCCCTCCCACCCGAGCGGCTTCTGGGAGGTGCCGCCGCCACCACCCACCCACGGCTTTTCCCGGGCACAGGACGGCAAACATTTCCACGTGGCTGGCAGGGATCCCCTGACCTGTGGCCACTCTGAGGCACCCTGGCCTAGGGCCTGGTGCGAGGGGGCTGCAAAGCACCCGCTCTGCATATGAGCCCCGCTCGATGGCGCCTCGAGCCTGCCACTTCAGGGGGGTCCAGCGGGGACGGAGGCAAGCCGAGCTGGCCCCCACACCCAGGCTGGAGCAGGAGCCAACGTGGGCCGGGTGCACTGCGGACCGCACAGGCCGGGCCACCAACTGCCACAATTACATGGGCGGTAAGTCAGACCCGGTTCTTGAGGCCTATAAACAGTGTTCTTCTCTCTGCTCTGGACGAAGCTGAGACAGATCAAGCAGGGTCTCTGCACAGTTAAAATGTGGCAGACCCCACCAGTCCTCAGCAAAGGACACTCCCCTGGGCCCTTCCTCAACTGTCACCTCCTGATCCCCCAGCTGCCAACAGACTCCTCCCCGGGAGAAGAGCGAAGGACGGCGAGAGGCAGAGAGGTGGGGAGCACAGGGAGTCCCTGAAGGCCACCTGCCCTACCCTCCATCGAAGTTTGGCCCTAGGTAACCCGGCAGGAGGGTCTGAGGGCAGGGGAGCCTGGGAGGGGAGGCCAGGGGGAGGCAGAGGAGAGAAAGCAGGAGGGAAGGCAGGCGAGATCTTCATAAAGCTCAGTCCCCAAGGCCCAAGGCACCAGCGGCCACACGGCTGCTGAACAATGCAGTTTTGAATTCAATTAAAGCGATTATCTGTTGTGCCAAATAAATTGTGTACAGCATATATCCTGCGGCACTTTACACCTCCGGGCTCATTATTCCCTAACTGTTTCCTCCTGTTTATGCGTTCTCAAATTAAATTGCTGATAATATGCGCCAAAATAAAAAATGAGCACACCTTGTCCCAAGAAAATTGATTCTCCCTTTTCCTGAACCGGCGATTGCCAGGTTTTATATACTCTGTTCCTGGTGATCATTAGTAATTCAATTTTCTTTTTATTAGCACCCTTATCTGCTGAGCAATATAGTGGCAGAGCTGACCTCTTTCGCACGGGTAAATGTTTAAAATCTTTTCACTGATTAATTTTGCCAGTTAAGAAAAAGAGGAGAAATGGCCCGGCTCTTAGCCATCACAATGAATAAAGCTTAATGTTGATTGTGATGGAATTTCTAATGCCAGGGAAATTGATTGAACGCGGCAATTACACTGCAATAGTAACTCAAGGGAGATGGGATCGCTTTCTCCTGGCCGTAGCCTTTTGGTTATTTAAAACAATCCAATTTGCAAGGATAATTATGTATTAGTGTTTTATCTGCCACTTGAAATGAACAGGGGAGTTTCGATACTGGCCCAGCATTAGCAGGTTATTGCTGCAAATTACTTGATATCTGCTTTCTTTCACATAAAGAGGAAATTAGGCAATCAATTACCAGAAAAAGGTGGACGGAGGAATAAGAGGGGCAAGTACGCCCTCTGCTGGCCACTGGCGTTCGGCAGGGCTGAAAAAGGGACCTGGTGGGGGACCTGGTGGGGGCCGCAGCTTCTGGAAGCCTGGCCCTTCTCCTTACTCCATCCTCGCCCAGGCCAGGAGCCCACAAGGGCTCAGGCCCCTCCCCTACGCTGCTCCAAGGAAGTCTGGACCTGAGCCAATGGTCTGAGTTGGGGAAAAGGGGAAGAGAAGCCTCAGAGCGGCCTGTCCACCACAGGGAGGCACTGCGGGAGGTGGGGGTGGGGGCGAGCCCTGAGCCCCAGAGCCCAGGGTCTGCACCCCAAATGCCCACAGCAATAAATGGAAACTTGTGTGTGAGGCAGCTCGCAGTTGGCCTGGGGACAGGCAGGTGGACAGGGGGCGGAGGGAGACAGGAGGGAAGCCTGCAGACCTTGCAGAAGAAGGTGCTTGGGGGGCGCCTGGGTGGCTTAGTCGGTTAAGCGTCCGACTTTCGCTTAGGTCATGATCTCGCGGTTCGTGGGTTCGAGCCCGCGGTCGGCTCTGTGCTGACTGCCAGCTCAGAGCCTGGAGCCTATTTCAGAGTCTGTGTCTCCCCCTCTCTCTGACCCTCCCTTGCTCACGCTGTCTCTCTCTATCCTAGAAATAAATAAAATATTAAAAAAAAAAAAAAAGAAGAAGGTGCTTGGGGGAGTCGCCCGCTGACCCCCTGGTAGCCTGGACCCAGGGACATGCTGTTCCCACCACAGCCGCCGCAGCCAGTCTCCAGGCCTCGGGGTGGCAGGTCTGGAGCCACGTGCCCAGCGTTTCAGTCCCGTGCACAAGCATCTTCCCTGAGCTTCCCGCCCACTTGTGAGAATGAGGACCCCACTCCTTGACCTTGCCACAGGCTCTTCCTGGCTCACTGGCCCCTCCAGGCCTGCTGGACACCCCTGGGGCCCCCAGTACAGCCGTCTCACACCCCCGAGCGTCTTCATGCAGGTCCCAAGTCACCGCTGCCCTGCTGAGGCCTGCTCCATCCTCCCACCATCAGGTCCCGCCTTCCCTCTGGTCTGGGGGGGGGGTGTCCTAGCCTCAGGGATGCCAGCCACACAGGCCCCCTGCCTGCTCCCGCAGCACAACACGGAGCTCCTCCCCACCCGTGCCCTCCGCCTGCAGACGGGCACCGCGCTTACGCCTCCTCCCCTCACGCAGCTCTCAGTCTGGACAGCCCCTCCTCAGAGACGCCAGCTGCTTGGCCAAAGCTGAACACGCATCCCAACGGCTCTCCACCACCTCACCCAGTGTGTCCTTTTCCTCTGAGCACGTTCACCACCTGAGAGGGGCTTTTCAGCTAGTTTACCACACGCGGGCGGCTGCCGGTCCTCAGGACGACGACGCGGCCCATGGGAGCCAGCACGCTGCACCGCACAGAGGCCCTCGATGCACCCCCACCGGATGGTGGGGGTGATGGCAGGGGATAAATGGGGAGATGCGGGGCGGCAGGGGACACAGGAATGGAGAATGAATGGCTGGAGGACCGATGGGGGACGGGCGGGTCGGGGACGGAGAGTAAGAGGGGGTGGTGGATAAACGGATAAACGGTGGGTGAGGGGTGGATGGACAGACAGGCAAGCGGACGAACGGACAGATAGATGGGTGGACGGCTGGAGGATGGCTGGAGGGGATGGATCAGTGAGTGAGCAGAAGCCTTCTCCAAGCCTCTCCCCCAGCAGGACTCTCCCCCACCCACCCCTGCACTTCCTGCCGGGGAGGTGGGAGCAAGGGTCTTCCTCTAACCACAGCTAACCCATCACCTCCTTGAGGAGACAGAAGCGAGAAGCCTGAAGGCAGGGCTGTGTCAGCCCCTCAGCTCAGCCCCGCCCCCTGCCCAAAGCCCTTCTCCTCCTCCCACGCAGCACTGCGCGCCCCCCCAGCGGGGGGCAGCCTCCGTGTCCTCAGCCCGCACTTGGTACTGCTCGAGGCCCAGAGAACCGGTCACCCCAGGCCCGATAAGCAAGGTAGGCAAGCACGGCCTGAGCCTGAGGCAGCGCTCCAGGGCTGACCCACGCAGACACCGCCTCCCCCCCAAATCCGTAGACCCAGCACCCCCATCAGCCCCTCGCTCGTCCAGGCCGGGCTCCACCTGGCAGCCACAGTGGGCGTCCTACAACATACTGGCCTGGGTCACTATTGAGGGTGCCAGCTCCAGGCCATGGCCCCAGGACGCTGCCTAGGTGGCCAGTGCCCTTCTCTCCCCGGTGGCCCCGCAGCCAGCAGCTGGGGTAAAAAGGCCGCTGCAGGCCGGTCAGTCCAGTCGGGTCCAGTCCAGCTAAGCCAGCCCCGCCCCCGCCCCCAGGCGCACAGGGCCCTCCTGCTGGGAGCAGGCAGCCACCTGCAGCTCAGCCACCACCTGCCTGGCAGGAAGGCTCAGCTGTGTGTAGGGGCCCCGTGTTGCCCGCCCCCTGCCCCATCTACAGAGGGGTCCGCAGCTGCGGGCCCCCCGTGCCGGAATGGGAGAAGTTGTGGATGCGCAGAGCGCTCCTTCCTCCGGGGTGCCTGCTACGCGGGATGGCAACGGTCTGGCTCAGGCCCATCCGTCCCCGCACCAGGCTCCTTGGCGACAGGGACGGCAGAGGCCTGGCCAGGCCACAGTCAAGGCCAGCCCCGCTGGACTCCTGGGGAGGCAACAAAGCTACACCAAGGGCACGGGCTGAAGAGGTCAAAGTGTGCCCACGTGAGATGTCCCGCAAACCCCCTCAGCGCCCACCCCTGCACTAGGACACCGTGCGCCCAGGAGACCAGAGGGTGCGGAGAAGCCCAGGGCCCCGGCCTCTTGTGACCCGGCCCCACTCAACACCTGGCTCGGCAACTCAACGGACACCTGCTTCCAGGCCCAGCAAGGGGGGTGACGGCCGACAGACGCTCACGGGGCTCCGGGAAGCCAGCTCTCCCGGGCACTCTGGGCCCCAGGAAGGCGGGGCAGGAGGCAGGGAGCCCGCAGGCTGGCCAGGGCCATGGCCAGGGCAGCCCTC
Source organism: Proteles cristata cristata (assembly GCA_017311185.1). NCBI lineage: Eukaryota > Metazoa > Chordata > Mammalia > Carnivora > Hyaenidae > Proteles > Proteles cristata. The sequence continues at coordinate 9,034 of JAESUZ010003243.1, forward strand.
CCCGCGGGCCACGTCTGGGGCCCAAATCACGCTGTGCACTCACTCCTACCGACGGAGGGCAGCTCATGCACAGAGGACCCAGGAAGCTGAGACCAGCCGAGCACACCTCGGTCACAGCCAGCCACCAGGAACCACAGCCACGGTCCCCGACTCCCCTCAGCCTCCATTCAGAACAAGAATCGGGCATAGCCGTGGCTACTCAGGTCATTCCCCGCCTGCGATGGGGACATCCTTCCCAAGCTGCCTCATACCACACCCGTTACTCAAGTTTCACTGAAATACCACCACAGTGAGGCCCCTGGCCTGGCCACCCGGGCTCCAACTGCCCCGACGCAGTCTCCTCGCCGCAAGTCACTATGAAAACGTCTCAGTGTCCCATGGGCTAGGATGCAGGCCTCAGGAGAGCAGAAGGGACCACCCGTGCCCCATGCCTCCGCGACCCCCAGCACCTGGAGTGGGACGCAAAGGGGCCTGTGGACACAGCCACCTGCCACAGCTGGCCCTGAGCACCGTCCCAGCGTGACGGCTCATCTGTGGGGACAGATGTCCATCCGAACTCCAGCCCAAGCCACCCACCACGCCCAAGGCCGAGCCTCCTCGGGACAGGGAAGGTGGCCGCCGCAGACCACGGAGAGGCAGGGCTCACAGCCCGGGCTCGGCGCGCTCCTCGGGGCCCCTCCTCCTGGGCGTACCTTCCTTGGTGGGGGGGTAGGCCCGGCCGGGAGGCGTGCAGCACAGCCGGTGCCTGGTGAGCTGCGTCAGGGCCCTGCTGGGGGTCTTCTTCAGGACGGGACTGCCTTTCCCCCGGAGGGCCTGCCTCCGCCGCAGGCTCAACTGGCTCTTGGCAGAGGCGGCAGGCAGGGGTGGGTTCTTCTTGTCACCGGGGAGGCTGCAGAGACAAAAGAGCAGGCGGCTCCCAATGGGCTCCCCCAGCGGAGAGGCTCTCCCCATCCACCCCTGCCCACCCAGACCCCAGCACCGGGGAATCACCACGGGAGGCAGGCCGCCCCGGGCGGGGGGCGCCAGCCTGCCCAGCTCATCAGCAGTGGCTGCCTGACGGCCTCTACCCTGCCCCTGCCCTCCTCTTCCCCTTCAAAGCCCAGAGCCGAGGCAGAGGGAGAGCAGCCCCCAACCCTTGACCCCCACCCGGTGTATCTGCACCGGGGCCCCTACGCCTCCCTCAGCCAGATGAACTCCCCAGTGGGGCTGGGGCGGCACTAAGGAGCCACGGCAGAGAGGAGCTGCCACCAGTCTCCCCAGCCACCTCTTCAGGATGGGCTACTGCTCACGCTCCCCTGTCCACACCAGCTCAAACAGGGGGCGGCCACTGTGCTGAAAAGGCAGGGGAGCCCACATAACTTGGCACGTGTCTGGGAGAGCAGGGCCAAGGACCAAGGTCAGACAGCAGAAAGGACTCCCAAGGGGATCAGTGAGAATGATTCTGCCCTTGCAGTTAACAGCTGGCGTGACGAAGCCCGACGCCAAACCCAGCCCTAAGCCACGATGTCATTTTTTAGCCTCTTCACAATCCTTGAGCGTGGAGGGCCAGGAAAATGACACGTGTTCAGTGAGACAGTGACTCACCTGGTCGTTTGGCTGCCGAGGGGGCAGACCTCTCCCCGATGCTCCCTGGGTCTGCGCACCCAAAGCCTGGCCTGGGTACCAAGCATCATCCACAAACCCTGTGGGCCCAGAAAAGCTGTCCCAGCAGCCTCTGGTCTCTCACCAACAGGAACCGGGGAGGGGAGCCCCTGTTACCCCAGGAACCCTGGCCTCATTCGCACTGGGCACCTCAGCACCGCCACTTATACCTCATTTCCTCCGCCCTGCAGGTGGGCCCTCCCACGCGCTCTGCACACCCGACGGGGAGCCACCAGGCCCAGGCCGGCCCCCTGCCTGCGCAGACAGGACCCTGGGGCGCTGCCAGGAGCACCCACCTAGCACCTCCTCGCCTCTTGACAATCTTGGTGCGGCTCTTCACTTTGTACGCTGAGAGTGGGGTCTCGCTGAAGAGGGGCTTCGAGCCACCGGGTCCCACTCCTGGCCTGTCCCCTGCGGGGGACCTAGACGGGACTGGAGAGAGATGGGAGGCCTGGTCCTCGCTGCCAGCTGCCGGCTGCCAACGAAAGGAGGAGGAGGAGGAGGCCGAGGGGCTGGACGCCTTCCACTTGTACTTGCTGGGGCAGGCCCCGAGCGCCGAGGACGCGGCCGACCTCCTGGGCCTGGCTTCCGGAGCGGCCCTGAGCTGCGGCTTCTGCGCCTGTTCTGCCGTGCCAGAGGGGGCCTTGCACGCAGCCTCCGCGGCTGCTCTGGGACTGAGGGCCCTGCGAGCGGCCCGCGGGCTCCTTGCTGAAGCAGCCACCCACTTGTAGTTGTTCTTCCGGAACTTGCCGGTCCGACAGGACATGAGCAGGGACGCCTCCCGGGCCTGCCTGGGTCCAGAAGCTGGTCTGGCTGGGCCTGCCACCAAGCCCGAGGACGCAGGCTGATCTGGGTGGCCAGCGTTCACTCTCCCGTCTCCAAGGAGCTGGGCGGCACCACTGGCCACGGAGTGTGAGCCCGCCTTCCGGCCCAGAGCCGCGCCACCGCGCTGGGCCAGGGTAGAGGACAGGAAGCGCGCCTTGACCGAAACTGCGCTCTCGCTGACAGTCCGCTGGGGCTCTGAGGGACTGTCACTCATGCTGCTCACAGACTTCACCACCCGAGGCTTGCCAGGCTCCTTCTGGCAGACCAGAAGGGGGTCCTCTGTATCGCAGCTTCCCTTGGCTCTTCCTGGCCTTGAGGGCTGTCGGTGTCCACCAGGGGGCTCGCCCTCACCCTCCTGAGGCCTGCGGTTACTCCAGGGGGGGTCCTCATATTCTTCCAAGGAACCCCGGGAGACCCCTGTGGTGCTGGCTGAGCCCGGTTTTGATGGTGGCTTGATTTTGATGACCATGTTCTGATCCGAACTCAGCTGGACCTGCCTCTCCAGGACACACTGCGGGGGCTCAGGACCCTGACTACCCCCAGCCCTGAGAGGTGGCTGCGCAGCACCGTCACCGGGCGGCTCTGAGGTTCCGGGGGGGCGATTCACAAGGGAGTATTTCTTGCGCCATGCAGGCCCGCGGCTCAGGGAGAAGCCCCTCCGGCCGGGCCGGGGGTAGCTGGTGCTGAAGGCCCGGCTGCTGCCGTAGGCCGGTGGCTGCCAGCAGGAAGCGGCTGACGTGCCCGGGGCAGGGGCATTGCCATGGAGGTTTTTGTAGTCGTCAATCAGACCTGAGGAGGCAGAATCGCAGGTCCAATTAACCAGAGGCTGACAGTAAAATCAGCCCACAGTCCAGCCCCAGGGAGGTGCATCCGCTGACAAGACACCGCACAGACACCGCCCTCCCCCGTGAGCCCCGCCCTGGGGCCCCAGGACAGTTCAGCCCGAACTCCCTCGGCCCGTCCTTTCCCTGAGCCCCCCATCCGCCTGTTCAGTCCTACTTCCAGCTGCTCATACGGAAAACGCACTCCCGGGGCCTCGTGCTCCCAGCTCGTCAGGGGCGCTACGCAGGGTCCACACGCTCTGAGGTGAAGCGTGACGCGATATGAAGAGACCAGCAAGGCCCCACGCTCTAACACCCCAACAAGGGGGCCAGTCAGCCACAGAGGCCCTCTGGCCTGCCCACGGCCAGAAAGGGGGCAGGAGTGCTCCTGACTAAGCCCCCTGCCTGGCACACAGGACAGTGAGTGTAAGACAAGCGACACTCCTGAGCGCTCCACAGGTGACGGGAATGTCACACCATCCCCCTCTACGAGGAGAAGAAGCCTGATGGTCTGGAGCCCCAGCAGTGGATAGCGGTCCCGGGGGCAGGAGGCCTAGAGGCCTCAGCTGGAGCACCCCAAAGGGTTACACCTCAACCAGCAACCCAGCAGCTAGCCCCTCCATCACAACACTTCCCCACCGCGAGTCCTGTCCCCAGGCACAGAGAAAGCCATGTCCAGACGTGGGGACACCCAGGTCAGGTGTGACAGAAGCCCCTGGCAGGCTGGACCAGCCCGCTTGGACTCTCCCCCACACACATTTTCCAAGTCCTGAAGTCTTCTTTTTATGGGAATAACTTTAAATGGGGAAATTTTTTCAGTACAAAAATTTCAACTTGGGTGTAAAAACTGAAAAGATGGGAAACAGGGCTGGCGAGTGGGGGCCTGGAGTATCAAGGAGACTGTGGCTGTGTAGAAGGAAGGAGCCAAAACGAGGCATCCGGGGGCTCTGCCGCGCGGCACCTGGACAAGCCCTCCACCCCACGGGCACCCGGAGCGAGAGGGCGCCGAGGAAGTGCCCGCCCGTGGGCGTTGGGGGAGACGCCTCCCGCCGGTTACTAAGCGACGGCCCCGCCGCCACCCGCCGCAGCGCCTGACGGACCCGCAGTACCCGTCTGGAGAAACGGGCAAGGGGCTGACCCCAGCCGGTCCGGATGCCCTCCCGGGTTCCCCACCGCCTCCCCGACCCTACCCACGTCCCCACCCGACACGACCTGGCCGTCGAGACCGCGGGCGCAGAGCGACCGCCTCCGGGGAGGCGGGCAGTGGGCCGCCGTGAGGTAAGGAAGGGTAAAGAAAGGGACGCGCGACCCGGGCCCGACCCGACCCACCCTGCAGGAGACGGATCTGTCGCCGTAATTGCTCCTTTTCCTCCATCTCCGGAGTCCGCGACGCCCGGCCAGGCCCCCGAGACGTCATCGCCGCGCGCCTGTTTCCCTGCGGGCGGGGCGGGGCCCGCGGAAGCTCCGAGACTGCGCACTGCAGCTAGGCCAGGGCGTTGGCCGGGCTGCGAGGAACGCGCCGTCGTCCTGGCAACGCCGGCGGAAAGGCGGGGTCACGCACGCGCAGGGCAAGGGGCGGGGCGACGTCAGTAAGGCGCGTGGGCGAGCGGCGCAGGCGCGCCGAGACCGGAGCCGGCCGGTAGTGGCCGGTGTCCCACCTGGGGCGGCCGCAGCCGCGGGCTCTCGTCCCCTGCGGGGCCGGGCGAGGAGCCGAAGTCCGGTCCCCTCTTCGGCCGCAGCGCAGCCCCTTCTCCGCGTGGAACGAGGCTGCGGAGGGACCTGGAGGCTCGAGCTCCCGAGAGGCTCTCGGCTAACGCTGCGGGCGGGCCAGGGCCGGAGAGGGACGAGCCCGTGGGTGGGGAAGCCCGGAAAACGTGGAGGACTTCGGCTTCTCAGCGGGGACAAGTGCAAAACGCGTCCAAACGCGGTTCGCTGCAGGGGGGTGCAAAGTGGTGCAGCTGCTGGGGAGAGCAACCTGGACGTCCCTCAAAAAGGCCAACTTTTGTTGCCCGTCAGAGCCGGCAGTCCCACCCTGCGTGCGGACGGGGTGGACGCGGGCACCCACACGCCGCTCCGCGAAGCGCTGTTCGCAGCGGGCAGCGTGGGGATGAACCTGGGGACGAACGGAGGGACAGCGTGGTCTGTCCACACCGTGGACTGTGATCCGGCCTCGGAGAGGGATGTGCCACCCACTGATCCGTGCTAGACACGGCCCACCTCCAAAACGCTTTGCTAAGTAAAATAAACCGGTCACAAAGGGTCAACTATCGTATGACTCCACTTACGTGAAGTATGTAGACTAGGCAAGTTTTTAGAGACAGAAAGTAGGTTAGAGGCGACCAAGGGCCGTGGGAAGGAGGAACGGAGAGTCAAAACTCTGGGCACAGGGTTTCTGTTGGGAATGATGAAAAAGTTTTGGAAAGAACTGATGGCTGCACAGTACTGTGAGTGTACTTGATGCCACTGAATTGGACAGTGAGAAATAGTTGCGATGGCTTGTATAGTTTTATACCATGATGAAATGGACAAAATGTATTTGCCAATGGCCTGCACAATAGCAAGTGTTACAGGAAGGTCTTTGGGCTGAAAGGAAATGATACGACCTGGAAACGTCTATGTGAAGAAAGAGGACAGGAAATGGAAGATTTATTAGTAAATTTTAATTCTCACTTCTTATTTCCTTTAAAAGAAGTAGTTGGAGGGGCACCTGGGTGGCTCAGTTGGTTAAGCATCTGGCTTCGGTTGGATCATGATCTCCTGGTTCATGGATTCAAGCCCTGCGTCCGGCACTATGTGGATAGCCTCGAACCTGGAGCCTGCTCCGGATTCTTCATCTCACTCTCCCTGTGCCCCTCCCCTGCTCGCACTCTGTGTCTCAAAAATATTTTAAAAAGTATTAAAAGAAGTTATGATAATGTGAATAATAATAAATAACAACGTGTCTCGGGTGCTCCCTGGTGCTCACAACTGAAATCGCAGTGAGTGCGGGGAGGAGTGGAGTAACCCCCGCACGCAGATGGCAGGCAGTTTGTGAAGCGTTTCATTAAAACAACGTATGGTGGGTTTACCCTGTGTGTGGAAGTAAAACGTATGCCAGTGATGATGCGAGGGACTCACAAGCGCTGCGTCTGCTTCGGGTGCGAGCCTGTCGCCCGCCTCCCAGGTTGGCACCTGAAGCCCCTCCGGGCATGGGTGCCATCCCCCGTCACGCGCAGCCACAGGCGCCGGGAGGCACCGGCCGCCTCCGCACTCAGGCTGCAGGACTCACGGCAGAGCCCCAGCCGGGGGTCCCTCCCAACCCAGATGTCTTTGAGGAGAGGTAGAATCTATCTGGAACCATCTTTGCTTCCTGTACCTTTTCTGGTCCCTTTCCAAGGCTGCCCAGTCCCGTCCATGCTCTGTCTCCCCCTCCTCTGCTCCCACCGCCACCGTCCTTGCCGAACTCTTTACTGGAGCTTCCGTGTCTCCCTCTCCCACAAGGCAGCCAGAGGCGCCGTGGGGACCGGCTCAGGGCAACTTACGTGCCGGGGCGGGCGTAAAGTCCTGAGGCCTTGGCAAAGCTCCGAGGGCAGGGAAGGGGGTTCTCGGGGATTGCGGGAGACGGAACCCCCCGTGAGGGAGCCTAGCAAGCACGCTTGGACTCTTGCCCTGGTTGCTTCTCTGGCGAATCTGACAGCCATCACCCCGTGAGTGAGTCAGGGCCAGCCTGATGCAGGATGGACGGCACGTGTCCGGTCAGTGCCCCTGACGGTCAGCCAAACACGTGGGAGGGGGAGTTGCCAGCTAATGGCAAAGTTGTGAGCCCAGGTGACAGCACATGGTGGGCAGATACTGTCTACACCCCGAGGGCGTGGGGGGACTCCTTACACAGCGCAAACGGACAGGTTTGTGGGTGGAGCGCTGAGCCTGTTGCGGCCGGTTGGCTGCTCCCGGGCTCTGCCCCGGGCTGCGGACAGGACAGCCCCCCTCCTGCCACGAGCTACGGGGTTTGGAGAGCTGTCAGTGGGGTGTGAGTGCTGTCACAGTTAACTTGCGAAAACCGACCACGGCAGTTACAAAGCTTGTTGCCGCCTGGGCCGCCTGGGGGTTAAGCCTCCGACTTGGCTCAGGTCATGACCTTGTGGTTCGTGGCTGAGCCGTGCTCTGTGCTGACAGCTCGGAGCCTGGAGCCTGCTTCCCATTCTGTGTCTCTCTCCCTCTGCCCTGCCTCCGCTCACGCTCCGTCTGTCTCTCTTTCAAAAGTAAATAAACAGCAAAAATAATAATAATAATAAAACTGGTCGACACCCGTCGAACTGGCAAAAATGAAAACAACCTGTCTTTGGTCTTGGCCGGGGGGGGGCGGGGGGCACCACGTGCCCTGGACGCGGGCGGCGCCTCTGAAGGGCGATCTGCAATGTGCGCGCAGAGACCTCGAGTACTTTGTTAGGAATTCCCCTCAAATGCAACAGGCCGCGCCTTCCCTCTGAAGACCGACAAGAGGATTTAGCACGTTTATAGCCCTTCCCGCCTCCCAGCCCCCCCCTCGTAAAACGGTAGCACATCCCGTTTCCACGACAACCATCTTCAGTGTCCCCTCCCCTTCCAGGTGAGGCCCCTCCCGGCCTGGCTGCTCGGTGCCCGTGCCTCCTGACGCGCATTCCTCTGGCTGACCCGCCACACCCACGCCCCTGCGGCCTCTCCTGTCCCGCAGGGCTGCGGGGCTGCGGGGCTGCGGCAGCGGAGGATTTCCGGGACGCACATCCGCAAACAAGCCCGTCCGTTGGGAAGGGCTTCTCCATCTTTCCGCACAAGGCTGCCTCCTCCCCCCAACCCCCTGCCCCTGGGCTCCTCCACTCCTCCCACAGCCGGCTCCCCGCCCTCCTCTTAGGCAGTTTCCTCTGTGCCTCGGCCCAGGCAGGCTTCTTCCTCCTCGCCCGCCGTGGACGCAGCTCGGAAGGCTACGACCGGCCAGGAGCACCACCTCTCCGAAGGGGTTAGGGACGTCAATTTAAAACAAAATTTTTTTAATTTTTTAATGTTTTATTTATTTCTGAGAGAAAGTGTGAGCAGCAGACGGTCAGAGAGAGAGAGACACACACAGAATCTGAAACAGGCTCCAGGCTCTGAGCTGTCAGCACAGAGCACGACATGGGGCTCGAACCCACGAACCGTGAACTCATGACCTGAGCCGCAGTTGGACGCTTAACCAACTGAGCCACCTGGGCGCCCCTAATTTTTTTTAATGTTTATTACCTTTTGAGGGAGAGAGAGCACATGTGAGCAGAATGCGAGTGGGGGAGGGGCAGAGAGAGAGGGAGACACAGGATCTGAAACAGGCTCCAGGCTCCGTCCGAGCTGTCAGCACAGAGCCCGACGCGGGTGAGATCATGACCCGAGCCGAAGTCGGGCGCTTAACATACTGAGCCACCAAGGGGCCCAAAAAATTTATTTATTTTGAGAGAGAGAGAGAGAGAGAGAGAGAGCAAGTAGGGGAGAGGTGGAGAGAAAGAGGAGGGAGAGGATAGGAAGCACGCGCAGTGCCGGATGCGGGGCTCAAGCTCAAACCTGGAGAGCGAGCTAGGGGGGTAGAGGGGCTACCATGTATCCACAGCAAATGCACTTTTATCAGGGAATATGCACAACATGTCAGGTCTGTCCTGCATCAGCAGCCTCCACCTTCCACCGACCCCACCCGCACCTCCACCGCTCTGGGGGCCCCCCGCTTGTGCCTCCTCCTTCCCTCCAGACCAGCAGGCAGGTGGGAGTCAGGTGACGTGACTCACGGGGCCCTCAGGTGGGGAGAGGTGGTTGGCAGGCTGGGAGGCCCCCCCATGGGTGCCCCGAAGCCTTCCATCCCACAGGGAAGGGAGCGGGAAGCTGCCGGAGACCCGCTCCAGCCGGCCCAGGGGCCCCTGAAGGATGGACGGTGTCGGTGAGAGACAGTGAGAGAGCCCTGAGAGTCTTTCTGATCACCGGGCAGGCATCTCCGTGCTGACTGGGGCTCAGCTTTATTTATGGGTCAGTGTATGGGGAACAGCACGGAAGTGTCATTCTGATGATAAATTCTTTGATCAGTAAAAATTTTCCAGAACATTGATATGCATAAGTGTTTGGGGAAGACGGGTATCTTTAGCACTCAATACAAACAAGGTAATGCTTTATTTTTTTTATTTTTCTGAGAGAGAGAGACAGCATGAATGGGGGGGAGGGCGGTGTCAGAGAGAGAGAGGAAGACACAGAATCCGAAACAGGCTCCAGGCTCTGAGCTGGCTGTGAGCACAGAGCCTGACGCTGGGCTCGAACCCACAAACCGAACCGTGAGATCATGACCTGAGCCAACGAAGTCAGAAGCTCAACCCACGGAGCTACCCAGGCGCCCCATGCCCCAGGAGATAATGCTTTTAGCATAGCAAAGGCAAAGGTCAGTGCTTTATGAGCAGGGGTCAATAGCCTGATTATTGCTTAAGGGGAAGTATTGAGAAAAACCGGATCCTCAGGAAGCACAATGTCTGCTCCCATAACCACAAGAGAAGTTCCTTCAAGTTCCTTCACAAGGTGCAATCAGCAGAGCGGGCCAGAATTAGTCACTGCCGATTCCAATCAACAAGGTGCTTCGGTCGGTGCCGAGCAGAACACTTGAGTGGGGGCAGACGTCGGCCGTCGCAAGCCGGCCTTAACCTCACACGCGTGTTCCCAGCCACTGAGGTCAGAACGGCTGCCACCAGGAAGCCCTCGAAGACAGCTGCCTTCAAGGCCCTGTGGCCCTCGGCCGCACACGGCAGCACGAGCCCTCGCTGCAAACCATGACCCTCAGACTCTCTGAGCTAGATCCTTCCGGGAGAAGAGCGTTTGGCCTGCTGCTCGCTGGACGGCGGGGCGTTTCCACGAGGCCGTCAGGGGCCGGGACGGACGAGCCTCTCCGGACAGCCCTCCAGGCCCCCCCCGCCCCCCGCAGCGCCCATTCCCGCGGTGCTCCTCCCAGCCGGGGCCCAGGGGGGCGGCGGGGCTCAAAACACAAAAAGCAAGAGCAGGGGGGGTGCTTCCCCCCACAGGGGCCCAGTGCGGGGAGCCGGCTCTGTGACCCCGCTGCCAGCAGGCAGAAAGCTCGGCAGCAGCGGACTCCGGAAGGGCGCAGCCGCTGTGGACGCCTGGCGCCACGGAGCGGCCCTGAACCCAGGTGGCCCGGCCCTGGGGCTGCAGCCGCCCAGCTACCCGGGAAGACAGACTGAGCGCCTGCGGGCGGGGCCCGCCCACCAGCCCGTTGCAGACGCGCCCCCGCGTCCGCAGCTAGCGACCAGGTGGCCAGGAGGGCTGCCCCGCGGGGGACTCAGCGCCCCCACGGCTGGGACTGTTGGGACTTCCCGGCAGCGTTCGGCGCTCTCCGGGCCCTGCCGGGTGGGTCCCGAACCCGCCCTGATCGTGGCTACTCTTCCAGGCCAGGGCTCCCGGTGGCCCCGAGGCCGAGGGCGGGGCACAGCCACTGCACCAGGCAGAAGGGGTGCTGGTGGGAGGAGGGGGAGCTGGGCTTCGGAGGCGCCGACGCCCGAGTGTCCCCGGAAGGTCAGCACCAGGGGACAGCCTGGTGGCCCACCAAACCTGGCACCCCTCGCCCCTGCCCCATGGAGCCTGCCGGCCACCCCACCCCCACCCGCCCCTGCCTGCAACGCGGCTGCCTCGGGACTCCCTCCCCAAGCCCGGGCTCCCGCTCCCTCCACCTCCAACCATCCCTCAGGGTTGTCTCTGGGATCTTAGCGACCTGCCACGTCTTCGCCAGGGGCCAGGCACTCCAGGGCACCCCTAGGGCAGGGCACCTCCAAGGCACAGTACCCCCAGGGCGGGACACCCCCAGGACGCGGTACCCCCAGGGCAGGGCACCCCCAGGGCAGGGTTTGCATGGCCACCTCTTCGCCAGCCGTTTTCCCCTGGTCCCAGTGAGCGAGCTCCACCTTTCTTGCACCTTATCAGCCACCCAGCCACAAGTGGCCTCCCCGGCTCCCGGTCTGGTCACTGCTTGCCACCAGGGACACACTGTCCACCTTAGCTTCGGACCCCAGGGCCTGCCCACACCTTGGCCAGGGCAGCCTCACTTCCCTAATGTGACATAGAGGGGGCTTGAGAAAGACATACGGCGCCCCAGAGCCCCTGGCCCTCAGAATGTCCTGGCGGCCACCCCTTTCCTCCAGAGTAGGAGTCAGGGAGGGGACAGGCTGCGGGCCATCCCTCCCTCCCTTCCCACATTCCGTCCCCAGCAGGCTCGCCCCTACCCTCTCAGGCCGACCTCTGTCCTCCATGAAGAGTCATGACCGGGGTCATGGCACTGGGCCTGGCATCAGCCTCTTGCTTTGGTTATCACTAAAGAGCTGAAAATCTGGCCCTAATGTGGCAGCCCTGCCCGCCGCGCCCAGCCACTCCCCGCCGCGCCCCACCCCTCCTGAGTGCTGTACTGCCCTGAGCAGAAGGTTGCCCAGGGCCGTGTGGCCCGCGCACTGCCCCTCTGGCCTGAGGACGGGCCGCCTGGGTCCTCTGCCCCAGCGCGGCGGCGGGGGGCGGGGGGGACTGCCCACAGGAGCAGGGAAGACGCAGGCTGAGCTCCAGGAGAGAGGCCCCCGCGTAGGGCAGCCCTGCAGCATCAACGCCACGGGCTCGCGTGGGCCCCGCAGCCCCCCAACACAAGCACACACATCACCCACAAACGTGGACAGACACAGATGCACACCTACAGGTGATGAGGTTCAGGGGTGACGGGGGAGGGGGGCGGAGTCCACCTGAAGAGCCTTCAGGGTGAGTCTCGGGCCCTGGCTGGGCTCCTGAGGGTGGGCAAGAGCCCAGAGGCAGGATGTGGGGGAGGGGGGAGCTCCCACGGCCTCGCACTGTGTGATTCACGTGTGACCCAGGACAGGAAGGTCACTGAGGAGTGCCCTTGTGACCGGCCTCGGTGTCCTTACTGTCCTGCAGATTTCCTCTCTAACCACTTACTGAGACGTAATTCACATAGCACACAATCCACCCATTTGAAATACAAAGCTCCACGGGCTCTGGCGCATTCAGAGTTGTGAAACCATCAGCACAGCTGACTTCGGAACCTCTAGTCACCCCCACGTACCTATCAGTCGTCCCTGCCCCCTCTCCGGCCCCCAGCCCCGGGCAGCTGGTCACCCCCTTCCCGTCTGCGGATGCCTCCCGGGCGCCGATCACCGAGGGGATGTGGGTCCGCTGCCTCTGTCAGCTGCGCTCACCTTCCTTTTTTTTTTTCTTTTAACGTTTGTTTTTGAGAGAGAGATGCTGCATCACACACCCCCAGCGGCGGGCGGGGCTGCAGCCCGGCCACAGTCCCCAGCTCGAGGACTCTTCAGGGTCCCCCTGGGCTGAGGCGGCGGCGCCGGTGCGGTGTGATGTGTGTCCTCTGCTGGCTAACGATGCGAGCAGCTTTCCGGCGCTTGCTCTCCGTTTGCACATCTTCCCCAGAGAAATGTCTGACGGGCCCTTCGCCATGGCCCGTGTTGTAAGATAGAAGCCACGAGAGGTGTTGCCGGCTGCAGGTGGAGGCCGTGGGCTGCCACGTGGCCGCGGGCTGGCCCCACTCTGGGCGGGCAGAGGGGCCCCACGGGGTGTGCTGCCTGGGCCACTTCCGGGAGCGCCGGCCAGCCTCCCCGGGCCAGTTTCACTTTTGGCTCTGGGACTCGCTCAGACGCTCCCGGCACAGCCCTGCAGCGAGGCCGTGCGCCACGTCGCGGGCCCAGAGCCTGAGGCGGCCGGCGACCCTCAAGGTGAGCTGTGCCCCACACCCCGTGTCCTTCCTGCTGGCTGGGCGTGGGGGCTTGGGGGGGGGCTCACACTATGTGTGGGGGGTGTCGGCCCTTTGGGGAGGCCCCCTGGTCCCAGCACGCTCCCAGGACTCCCCACAAGCGCAGACCAGCTTGGGGAAGCCCGAGGCCTCTGGGAAGGCAGCCCCCTCACCAGCCTGGGCCTGGGCCTGACCCCGGGTGGGCCCTTCCAGTCACCCCCCCTTGGCCTACAGCCAGTTCAGACCCACGCTGAGGCTCGGAGACTTCCTGCCGACCGGGGCTCCTCTGTCTGGAGCCCAGGACTCCTGGGTCCTGGGTCAGGCCTGCTTTGCCCACCGACCCCTGAAGCCTCAGCCTTGGACGCTGGGCCCAGAACAAGCCCTAGAGGCGCACGCCGGAGCTGGGGATGCTCCTCCCTGCTGTGGGCCCTGAGCCAAGTGCCCGGGAACTTGGTGGCTCCTGTTTCTTCCCCTGCCTGCGAACACCTTGGCCACGGAGACAGCTGCTGCAGCAGAGGGAGCGTCGGCCTGGGGTTCACCCTGAGGCCCCTGCCCTGCCCTCCTTCGGTGGCTGCTTTTCAGGAGTGGCTCCAAGCCCTGCTGGGCTGAAGCGTCAGAGGCTTCTGCGGGTGGCAGAGGGCTGCCCCGCCCCGCCCCTCCCCAGCACTGAGCGTCCCCAGGCTCTCCCGGGCATCACGTGAGCACTCCGGCCATAGTACAGATGTGTGAATGGCCTGAGTCCCATTGAGGGCCGCGAATGCCGCCCCAGCCAGAGGCGCTCACCCTCCCCACAGAGAGACGGTCTGAGTGGATGACAGTGCTTGGGAGGGACCGCGCTGGGACCTCTCCACCTGTCAGGGCCTCCCACGACCGCCTGGGGAGGAAAAGAGCTCCCTGTCGTAGGAGGCAGCCAAGTACCGACTTGCCCCCGCGCCCCTCCGGCTTTTCCAGCCCTGATCGCCCAACCCCTGAGCCATCTGCCGCGTCGGGAGCATGCCATCGGTCTTTGAGGGCGTGGCCAAGAGCGTGGTCCGGGAGGTGGACCCCAAAGGCGGGCTCACCGTCGTGGACAGCCTGCGGAGTTCCACCAGCTTCCGGCCCTACTGCCTGCTGGCCAGGAAGCTCTCCAGCTCGTGGTTCTGGAAACCGCGCTACAAGTGTCTCAACCTGTCCATCAGGGACATTCTGGAACCTGACGCCCCGGAACCAGGTACCCTGCCTGGCACTGAGTCAGGGCCTTGGGCAGGAGGGGAGTGAACGGGCCGGCCCGCTGCCTGCTCTGGGCATCGGGCTGTCCACTTTTAAGGGACAGAGCACGACCTCTGCCCGGGGGGGACGGGGCCAGCTGTTAGGACGGGGCCCTCAGCTCTGCTCTGGCTCCAGGTGTGGAACGTGTTACCCCTATCCACATCGAAGACCACGTGGACAGAAAGGTGGAGGTCGATATGGAGGTGAATGCACTGGGGCAGGGCAAGTTCACAGGCGGGGCAGCGGTGTTGGCCGGAACCAGAACCTCCATGAACGTGTGCACGCTGCGAGTGCCCCCCAGCACCTGGGAGGCCATGAGCAAAGAGAGGTGAGCGGGGGGCGGGGGCGCAGAGGGGCTGCCAACCTTAAGCAGCCCCTGGGTCACCATCTTGGGGCATCAGGAGCCACAGGGTGTCTGTGCCGGGCCAAGGGGTCAGCACAGTCAGGGTGGGTTAGTCCCCAGGGGCACGCGGAGCCCGCAGAGGGGACAAGGCAGCACCCTGAGGGCCAGTGAGGTCAGACAGAGCCCCAGGCCTCTGTGAAGAAGCCAGGCTGCAGGGGTGGAGCTGAGGGCCACGGGCACCTCCAGGGTTCTGCGGGTGTCCACGGATCACCCCCGGATTTGGTCCCTCCCCCCACTGTGGGCCATCCCCCCAAACACTGTTGGGGGCCCCCAGGGAAAGAACGATGGGGCTCCCGCGCCCGGGAACGTGCAGAGCCCCCGGGCTCCTGGGCCACGTGAGCTCCCCACCGGCACGAAGGCTGACGTCCCAGGAGGGGAGCTGGTGCCATGGCCGAGAGGGCAGGACGCGCCCCCAGAGCTCCCAGACCTGCCCCCACCCCCCCACCCCGCCATAGGCGCCTGCGGCGGCCGGAGCACCAGATCCTGCAGCAGCTGCAGCGCTGTGGGAGTGACCTGTTCGTGGTGACAGAGGTGCTGCAGACACAGGAGGAGGTGGAGGTCACCCGAGCCCAGAAGCAGGAGGGCTCTGGCCAGTTCACCCTGCCCGGAGTCCTTCGCATGCAGGTGCGTGGCGTGGCCGTGGGTAGGCAGGGGCCGGGGAGGCGGGACGGGTGCCCCCACGGGCCTGGCCGGCTAAGAAGGGAATGTCAGTCGCCTGGTTGAGAAGCAGGAAAGCAGACCAGGAAAGCCGGGTCTCCTTTGAAATGTCAGGGCTGAGAACGGCCGGACCACCTGTGGATCAGCATCTTTCCCCCTCTGTACATGCTTACCTCCCTTCCCATGACGTCTACACTGCCCCCGTCACGCCGGCCCCCTGCCTGCACGTCACTACCCTGGTCGTACTGACCCCCCGACAATTTACGAGCGCGCTTTGTTCCTGCTTTCGAAACTACACGTTCCTTTCCCCTGCGCCCTTTTTTTTAAATGTTTTTTTTAAACATTACATTTCAATGTTTTTTATGTTTTATTTATTTCTGAGAGAGAGAGAGGGAGGGAGGGACAGGGTGAGCAGGGGAGGGTCAGGGAGAGAAGGAGATACGGAATCTGAAGCAGCTCCAGGCTCTGAGCTGTCAGCCCAGAGCCCGACGCGGGGCTCGAACCCACGAACCGTGAGATCATGACCTGAGCCGAAGTCAGATGCTCAACCGACTGAGCCCCCAGGTGCCCCATCCCCTGCGCCCTTGAGTTGTACTGATAAGATTCTCAATAAAAAGTGAAGAGCTTTGCTCGGGGCTGTCGCCCCAGCCCTCCTCTCTTGGACTCAGGGGTCTGGAGTGACGTGTCACCTGCCGCCCCAGAGTGTGCTGGGCAAACCCGGCACCCCCAGGCAGACCCCCAGCACTCACAACCAGCCCACGCACCCCCACGGCGCAGAGCTCACTCCTGAGCCCATCCCCATCCCCCAGGGCCAGGGCAAGGGCCACGTGAACCAGAAGAAGACAGTCACCATCCCCTCTGGCAGCACCCTGGCGTTCCAGGCAGCCTTGTTGGTCATTGGCCCTGACTGGGGTGAGTGGGGACCAGGGTGATTTGGGGGGCCCAGGCTCCACGGCAGAGAAGCAGGAGGCACAGGAAGGGACACCGGCTGCCCGAGGTCTGGCTGCACAGCTTCCTGGCTGGGGTGGCCAAGGACCCCCGTGCTGGGAGGGCTTGGGGCACACAGGGACGACTGTGCAGGGTGGCTCTGGGGCGTGAGGGAGAGGCTGGGGTCACTGGCTGACCTGCCCCCCCCACCTGGCCCCCAGAGATCTACCACTTCCCGTGCAAGAACCAGAGGACCTTCCCACTGCCCGAGAAAGGTGAGGACCGTGGACCCTCCGCCCAGGCGCGGCAGCAGACCAGCGTGCAGCACAGCTCAGCCGGGGCGCTCCGGAGGGCCGGGCGCGCGGGCACATGCACACGGGGGCACACGCGCACACACACTCACACGTACACACGTGCTCGCACGCGCACACAGGCTGTAAGGCAACACTCACAGCGGCCTCGGCCTGGCACCTCCCGACTCCCCGCCCTGGGCTCCCAGTGCCGGGGTGGCGTGGTGGACTGCGGGGCTCCAGGGCGGGCTTCAGCCCCGCCTGACCCGGGGGCCCGCGCCCCGCACTGACCCGCCTGCCCTACGCAGACCGCAAGCCCGGGAGCAGCGCGGGCCTCCTGTCTCACATATCTCTCAGCTACTTCAAGATGCGGCTCCCGTCTACACCCATGGACATGGTGTCGGGTCAGTACCTTCTTGATGACCCTTAGAATACTTGGGGGGTTCCCCGTTGCCCCCTAGGAGTCTGCCCTCCCTGACCAGGGCTCTCTGGGGCCCTGGGGGTTCCCCTCTCTCCACAGATGGGGACATTGAGGACCAGATCCCAGTCACTGAGGACTTCCAGGGGCTGCAGGTGGAGGCGATGGTCCACGCGGACGGCCTGAGGGGCCTGTCCAGGGAACTGTGCAGGCGGATACTAGCAGGGCTGGCGCAGGCGCTGCGGGAAGAGCCGGCCCTGGAGACCCTCGAGGAGGCGGTGAGCAGCCTGGGGGGGCAGGTAGGGTGGGTGGGGCCCGCGCCCGCCCGTCGGGCTCACCCGCCCCACTGGTGTGTCCCCAGCTGGAGCAGGGCCTGTGCTGTGGCCGGGTGACGCCCCCCGAGGTCCCGGGGGGCGCCATCGTGGAGTGCCTGGTGCGCTCCTCTGGAGAGGTGGAGGAAGACCTCGCCCGCCCCATCCTCTACCTCACGCAAGCACTGACTGGTGAGAGGCTCCTGGGGGTGGGGCAGGTGGGGGGCAGGGATACGGGCTTCCAGAACCCCCTCTTACCTGAAGTCTCTCCCCAGAGCTGAGCGAAACCCAGCGCATACTGCTCACAGAGGCGCTGGAGGCGGGGGACCTGTCCAGGCAGCTCCAGCTGGTGAGAGAGCGCAGGCGGCGGGGGAGGGGACCTGGGGGCTGGCTGCTGGGGCAGGCAGGACCTGGGGGGCTGGCTGCTGGGGGCAGACGGGACCTGGGGGCTGGCTGCTGGGGGCGGCCGGGACCTGGGGGAGCTGGCTGCTGGGGCCGGGGACGGACTTGGGGGCTGCCTGCTGGGGCGGGGTGGGATGGGACCTGTGGGGGCTGGCTGCTGGGGGCGGGGAGGAGGGACCTGGGGGCTGGCTGCTGGGGCGGGGGGGACCTGGGGCTGGCTGCTGGGGCCGGGGGGATGGGACCTGGGGGGCTGGCTGCTGGGGGACGGGACCTGGGGGGCTGCTGAGGACGGACCTGGGGGGCTGGTTGGGCCAGGACCTGGGGGCCCACTGGCTGCTGGGGCGGGGGACGGGACTTGGGGGTGCTGGCTGCTGGGGGCGGGGGGCGACGGGACCTGGGGGGGCTGGCTGCTGGGGGCGGGGGGTGCTGGCTGCTGGGGCCGGGGGGGGGCACTGGCAGCCGCCCCCTCGCCCCGCAGGTTCAGAGCGTCCTGGAGCAGAGCTCCCCCTGGCTGGAGTGCAGGGCTGTGTCCCTGCCGCAGGAGCTCCTGGAGAACAGCTGGGACCCAGCGGCGCCTGCGTGGCTCCTGCTGGAGGAGTGCCATTTGGAGCTGCAGGGGGACGTCCCCCAGGTGTCCTGGAGGCCGGAAGCCCAGGGCCGCACGTGTGCCCTCTACTCCTGCCTGGCGCTGCTGGTGCACCTGGGCCAGGACGGCGCTTAGGGCTGAGCCTCGCTCTCCCAGCCCGCACACCCGGGCAGCTCCCCAGGCAGGGCAGGCCTCACAGCACCTGGCTGCCAGCCCCGGGAGGGCGAGGGGCCAGGCCATGTGGCTGGTTCGCCTTGACCAGGAGTCAAGGAAAGTCAATAAAAGTGATGTGTAAAGGAAAGATGGGGTCACTGAGTTTTTGACGGGCCCCAGATCTGGGTAGGGAGCAGGGTGGGGCTGTGTCCATGCAGGACGGGGAGCGATGCGGGGCTGAGCACAGGTGTCTGCCCCAGGTCTGCTCCTGGGGCACCAGGGGGCTCCATGGAGCCTGGCCTGTGTCTGAGCCTGGCCACTCCGGGGAAGCAGCCACGTGGCCGGCCCCCGGCCCCTCCCCACGGTGCGGGCAGAGCAGTGTTACCAGAAGGGTCTGCATCTGCCTCAGGGACCTTGAGGACACGCTGCCAGTAGGTAGTGGGGCCTGCAGGGGTGGGGGGGCAGGGGTGGCAGACAAGCAGTCCGCCTCGGGCTGCAGGGAGGCTCCCGGAGAAGCAGCGACCCCTGTGAGACCTCAGAGAAGCTGGCCTTTGGCCAGGCCTCCTCTGAACAACCTGCTCAAAGGAAGAGTGTCTCCCTGGAGAGGGGCCCCCAGCCCCTCAGCTGCGCATGCCAGGGCCCTTGCAAGCCCCCAGCCGCGCGTGGCAGGTGCGGCCCCACGTGCAGGGAGAGAGGGTGATCGGGGGTCTCTGGGGGCGCACCCAGGCTGGGGAGACCTGCCCTCCTCGGTGGGAGCCGCGGCCAACCTCCCTGGCGGTGGAAGGCAGGCGGAGGAAGGTACGTGGCCTCTGACGCCCTCTGTCCAGGCCACTGTCGAAGTGCCAACTTCACCAGGAGGTGCAGGAGGCCCGGCTGGGGCTGCGACATGAACTTCGGAGAGTATCTGGCACCCAAGCCCCACAGTAAAATTAGTATCAGACCCAAGGCAGACTGGGCCCCACACCTTCCAGTTCCAGGCGACACACCCTCTGGAAGCTGACCTCCCGCGCAGTCGGGTAAGAAGCTCGCCGCCCCCAGGCCTGGCGGTCTTCTCCAGGGCTCATGCTCCTCTTTAGAGAACCCTCGCTGGGGGCGCTTGAAAGGCAACCCGCAGCGCGCCAGCGGAACCGGAGCAGCCCGCGTCTCAGGAGCGCCCGGGCAGGGGACCAGGGGGGTAGCAGGTGGCCCTCCGAGGCCCAGGTGCAGGGTCCGGCTGTTGGTCCTCAGGCTCTGGGACCAGCAACACACTGAGGCATCTGAGCACCACGACGGAGGCAGGAGAGCCCCGCGCGGAAGGGAAGCAGGGTCCAGTCCTAGCAACGTTGGCACGTCGGAAGCACTCACCCGGCACAGGGCTGTGGCGCGGGGAGGGGCAGCCCAGCAGAGCAGCCCCTGAGACGGGTCACACTCCCAGGACACGGCCTCCAGGCCATGCAGACTCTGCACAAACCTCACACATGGCAGGCAGGTAGTGGGAGGCAGCAGGCGGGGGGCGGGGGGGAGGCTTCCAGGTACGGGGCGGGGTGGACACCTGACCTAGAGCAGGCCTGTGCTCCCGTCCCCAGGGTGGGGGTTGGGCTCCCAGGCGCCCAGGCACCTCCCAAGGGGGGTGACACGGGCGAAGCGGGAGACCCAGCCCTACACTGCACCGCATCCTGGGAGCTGCGGTCCTGACCCGTGGGTGCGGCTTGGGAGCCCCGAGGCCAGCACAGACCCCCGGGATGCTCCCACCGACAGTCCTTTCCGCCCCTCCTGCTGTTCACACGAGGTGAAGGCCCCTGACCTGTCCAGAGCGCCTGCGATACATTCTTGTAGAGTCAAACCTTGGTTTGTGCGCATAATTCATTCTGGACACATGCTTGTAAAGCAAAGCACTTGTATATCAAAGTAAATATCCCCCTAATAGATAATGGAAACTCAGATGATTCTCTCCACAACAGCAAAATATTCATGTAAAAATGATTATGATGCTGTAATATAATGCAAAATAATAAAGAAAATACAAAATATAAAGAAAAATAAACAAATTAACCTGCCTTTCCCTTGAAAACCTTTATGGTGGGCGCCTGGGGGGCTCAGTCGGTTAAGCTTCCGACTTCGGCTCAGGTCATGATCTCACGGTTCGTGGGTTCGAGCCCCACATCGGGCTCTGTGCTGACAGCTCAGAACCTGGAGCTGCTTCGGATTCTGTGTCTCCCCCTCTCTCTGCCCCTCTCTCGCTTGCCCTCTGTCTCTATGTCTCAGAAATCAATAAACATTAACAAATTTAAAAAGAAAGAAAGAAAACCTTTGTGGCTGGTGTGAGAGAGCAGAGAGAGGAGGGTTACTGTGTAACAACTTTTACCATCACTAACAGAATCACCATCAATTGGCTTAATGGGACTCTTTTCTTTTTGTGCAAATTTTAACAAGTAACCTATCCAGTGACACTTATTTTTGCCTCCTTTTGAGGATTTCATTCATAAGAGGGAAGCATATAGCCATCCAGACATTCCTAAGGAAGGAAGAAAGGTCTCGGACACACAGCCTACCTAACACCTTAAAGAGCTGGAAAAAGAACAGCAAATAAAACCTCAAACCAGCAGAGGACGGAATAAAGATCAGAACAGAAATCAATGTTATCAAAAAGCAAAATAAAACAAAACAAAACACAGTAGAACAGATCAATGAAAACCAGGAACTGGTTCTTTGAAAGAATGAACAAAATTGATAAACCCCATAGCCAGTATGATTAAAAAGTAAAAGAACCCAAATAAATAAAATTAAGAATGAAAGAGGAGAGGGGCTCCTGGGTGGCTTAGTCGGTTAAGCGTCCGACTTTCGCTTAGGTCATGATCTCGCGGTTCGTGGGTTCGAGCCCCGCGTCGGGCTCTGTGCTGACTGCCAGCTCAGAGCCTGAAGCCTGTTTCAGTCTGTGACTCCCTCTCTCTTTGACCCTCCCCTGCTCATGCTGTCTCTCTCTCTCCTCTAGAAATAAATAAAACATTAAAAAAATTAAAAAAAAAAAAAAGAATGAAAGAGGAGAGATCACAACCAGCACTGCAGAAATCAAACCATAAGAGACTATTATGAGCAATTATATGCCAATAAATTGGGCAATCTGGAAGAAAGGACAAATTCCTAGAAACATATAAACTACCAAAATGGAAACTAGAATAGACAATTTGAAAAGACCCAGAACCAGTAAAAAAAAAAAAACATAGAATCAGTAACCAAAAATCTCTAAACAAACAAGAGTCCAGGGCCAGGTGGATTTCCAGGGAAATTCTACCAAACATTTAAAGAAGAGTTAACATCTATTGTTTTGAAGCTGTTCCAAAAAAATAGAAATGGAAGGAAAACTTCCAAACTGATTCTACGAGGCCAGCAATACCTTGATTCCAAAATCAGATAAATAACTGATCAGAAAGGAGAATGACAGACCAATTACAATACATTAAAAGAGGGGCGCCTGGGTGGCTTAGTCGGTTAAGTGTCCAACTTTCGCTTGGGTCATGATCTCGTGGTTCGTGGGTTCGAGCCCCGCGTCGGGCTCTGTGCTGACAGCCAGCTCAGAGCCTGGAGCCTATTTCAGAGTCTGTATCTCCCTCTCTCTCTGACCCTCTCCTGCTCACGCTGTCTCTCTCTCTCTCCTAGAAATAAATAAAAATATTTAAAAAATACATTAAAAGAATTATTCACCATGACCAAGTGGGATTTATACCTGGGAAACAGGGTTGGTTCAATATCCACAAATCAATCAATATCAACATTAATAAAATAAAGGAAAAGAACCACATCTTAATAGATGCAGAGGAAGCATTTTACAAAATACAGCATCCTTTCCTGATAAAAACCTTCAAGAAAGTATGGATAGAAGGATCATACCTCAAGATGATAAAAACCATATATGAAAGGCCCACTGCTGATATCATCCTCAATGGAGAAAAACGGAGAGCTTTCCCACTAAGGTCAGGAACACGACAGGGATGTCCACTCCCACCACTGTTATTGGAATCCTAGCCTTAGCGATCAGACAACACAAAGAAATAAATGGCATCCAAATCGGCCAGGAGAGTCAAACTTTCACTCTTCGCAGATGACATGATACTCTATATGGAAAACCCAAAAGATTCCACCAAAAAACTACTAGAGCTGATCCACGAATTCACCAAAGTCAGAGGATATAAAATCAATGCACAGACATAGGTTGAATTTCCATACGCCAATAATGAACCTATAGAAAGAGAAATCAAGGAATTGATCCCATTTATAATTGCACTAAAAGCCATAAAACACCTAGGGATAAACCTACCCAAAGAGGTGAAAAATCTATACGCTGAACACTATAGAAAGCCTGTGAAAGAAATTGGAGAAGACATAAAAAAATGGAAAAACATTTCATGTTCATAGATTGGAAGAACAAATATTGTTAAAATGTCGATACTATCCAAAGCAATGTACATATTCAATGAAATCCCTATAAAAATAATGCCAGCATTCTTCACAGGGCTAGAACAAACAATCCCAAAATTTGTATAGAACCAGAAAAGACCCTGAATAGCCAAAGAAATCCTGAAAAAGGAAAACCAAAGCTGGAGGCATCACAATCCCCGACTCCAAGCTGTATTACAAAGCTGTAATCCTCAAAACAGTATGGTCCTGGCACAGAAACAGACACTCAGATCAGTGGAACAGAATTGAGACTCCAGAAATGGACCCACAAATGTATGGCCAATTAATCTGTGACAAAGCAGGGAAAAATATCAGTCTCTTCAGCAAATGGTGTTGGGAAAACTGGACAGCGATGCAGGAGAATGAGCCTGGACCACTTTCTTACACCAGACACAAAAATAACCTCAAAATGGGTGAAAGACCTAAACCTAAGACAGAAGGCATCAAAGTCCTTGATGAGAAAGCAGGCAAAATCCTCTCTGACCTTGGCCGCAGCAACTTCTTACTCAACACATCTCCAAAGGCAAGGGAAACAGAAGCAAAAATGAACTACCGAGACCTCATCAAGATAACAATCTTCTGCGCGGCAAAGGGAAGAATCGGCAAACCGAAAGGCAACCAATGGAATGGGAGAGGATATTTGCAAACGACATCTCAGATAAAGGGTTAGTATTCAAAATCTATAAAGAACTTATCAAACTCAACACCCCCAAAAACAAAGAATCCAGTGAAGAAATGGGCAAAAGACATGAATAGACACCTCTCCAAAGAAGACATCCAGATGCCAACCAACACATGAAAAGAGGCTCACCCTCACTCATCATCAGGAGAATACAAATCAAAGCCACAACGAGGTACCGCCTCACACCTGTCAGAATGGCTGACATTAACAACTCAGGCAACGACCGATGTGGGCGAGGATGCGGGGAAAGAGGACCTCTCTTGCGCTGCCGGTGGGAATGCAAACTGGTGCAGCCACTCTGGGAAACAGTGTGGAGGCTCCTCAAAAAGTTGAAATTAGAACCACCCTACGACCCAGCAATTGCACTACTAGGTGCGGAGCCAAGGGATACAGGGGCGCTGATTCGAAGGGGCGCGTGCACCCAGTGTTGATAGCGGCGCTGCAGACAATAGGCGGAGTATGGAAAGAGCCCAAATGTCCACTGACAGACGAGCAGATAAAGAAGGTGCGGCGTGTGTACAACGGAGTGCTACTTGGGGACCAAAAAGAATGAGATCTTGCCATTTGCAACGACGGGGATGGAACCAGAGGGTATCATGCGAAGCAAAATCGGTCAGAGAAAAAGATCATGTGACTTCACTCGTGTGGAATTTAAGATATAAAACATGAGGGGCGCCAGGGTGGCTTAGTCGGTTAAGCGTCCGACTTTCGCTTAGGTCATGATCTCGCGGTTCGTGGGTTCGAGCCCCGCGTCGGGCTCTATGCTGACTGCCGGCTCAGAGCCTGGAGCCTGTTTCAGTCTGTGACTCCTCTCTCTCTGACCCTCCCCTGCTCACGCTCTCTCTCTCTCTCTCTCCTAGAAATAAATAAAAATATTAAAAAAAAACATGAACATAAGGGAAGGGAAGCACAAATAACATAAAAACAGGGAGGGGGACAAAACATCGTCTTAAACGCAGAGACCCGACGGAGGGCGGGGCGGGGGGCGGGCGGAGCGCTGCGTGTGGCCGCAGGAGACGAGCCTCCGGAATGACTCCTGCAATCATCACCGCACTATATGCCGACTACCTGGGGTGTAAGCTTTAAAAATAAAATAAAACTTGCTCTGGCAGGTAACATTCGGAAGCCATGAGCTTCTGGAACTCGGGAGCGAGCACCTCAGCTGCCTTAGCCTCCCTGGGCCTCACAACCCCGCAGACGCCACTTCTCTTGAGGTGATCAAACCATCCCCCGCCTGCCCCGAAGCCTTCTTCGTTTTCCGTTGACATACGTGGCGGTCCGCTTACGAGCTCGGTGTTCAAGGCCTTGGCCTTCTCGTCTATCCAAGCCAGGAGCGGCTTGTCTCCATCTTCCAGAACACGTTGCTTTGATATTCGCATGGCTCCTTTTGCTGCATCTAGCCCCGATTTCCTCTTTCTTAACACCGTGCAAATAGTCAACGTAGACTTAGAAAATCTTGCGATTTCGGCCACTCACATACCTCGCTCATACTTCTCGATGATTTCCTTAACTTCCACCCTAATCATCTCCTTATTACAGTCTTTCTTTCCAACCTTTTCCGGCCTGGGGGCCACTGTGTACGCTCGCACGGATGTTGACTACAGTCCAGTGTAGTTCTGTACTCACTGTTGTGAAAACTCACTGATTTCTGCCAAACGCTACAGCCTGAGACCGAGCATAATGGGCAATGATCACGCACAATCCCACAGAGAGAGAGAGAGAGAGAACCACTGGCTCCGTTGTGAAGTTGCGATCATGTGACGCTCAGCATCACATTCTACTCGTATTGTAAGACGCCGTTCATTTATCAAGTTAAAATTTATTAGAAACGTTTGCTCATCTTGCGGCGCCCTCGCAGAACAAGTTCGCCGCAACCCAAGGTTTTACTGTACTTGAAGCTTGTTCGGGGATCTGCTTCGGAGGCTCTGAACGAACACACCAAGCCACACCTGGCGTTGGCCTGACCCTGCCTGGCCCTAGAAATGATCTAAAGGGCAACTCCACCTCCTTCCTGCCTGAGCTCCCAAACTCAAGCTAAGCCCTGCCTGACCCTGCCCAGAAGCCTGGGCCCCGAAGCCGGCTGACCCTTATTCCCGGCTACACGCTGCCTTTTCTAGAACCCCAGACGGAGGCTGATGTTGGACCAGGCCAGGTCCTCAGAAGTCCATCCTTGGCCTAGACCCAGTCTCCAGACAGATGCCAGACACTTTTACCTTAAACACTTTCCATCGTGGGTAGGCAGGACCCCAGGGGGTCCCCAGTTTGGGGGGACTGTTTGTAGCTTCTCCAAAAGGCTGTGTGGGGCAAGGCCTCTTTGAGGCGGCTTGGTGGGGGGCCTTGAGCGGTAAGAGGTCATTTCAAGGTCGGCATTCTGGGTGGAGGACCCGGAGGGGGCCAGGGCCCACAGAGGCTCAGTCACAACAGAGGGGCTGTTTCTCTGCACCTTCAGCCGTGCTTTCCTCGTTCAAGTCCACTCGGGGCGCTGGGGAGCGGCTCGGGGGCTCAGTGTAGTGGGGTGACACCCGAACCCACAGCTATCCTCCCAAGCCTGTGGTGTCCTGTGGGGCGGTCAGGAGAACCTTCTGGAGAAAGCTCAGGTGCGATCTGGCAGGCTAGCAGGGGCTAAGGTGTGGGGATGTGGGGACAGGCCAGTGATGGGTGACGGGTGACAGGCTGCAGGGAGCAGTGTCAGGGTGCACAGGGGAGCCGGGGCCAGGCTGTGCGCGAGACCCAGGGAGCAGGCAGCCTGCCAGGGCACCAGCTCGAGGGGCTGGGCCAGTTTCAGTGTCCCCCGCCAGACCCCAGCTCGGGAGCCCAGGGGCCATCCACACTCCGAGGCGCTGGGAGAGCACAGGCCTGGCTTGAATGGGGACAGATTCACCCAAGCTGAGATGGTGCTCAGACAGGACATGCCACCGCCATCCCAGCTCACATGGCCGTGCACACCAGGAGAGTTAGTGCACACAAGGGAGGAGGGGGCTTGCTCACTGCATCTGGTGCCGGGCCCAGGGGCCCCCTCGAGAGGAGGCTCTTCTGCAGATCTTCACCGCCACCCCGACTCCCCCCTCAAGATGAGCCACAGAGCAGTGCAGTGCCTGCATCAGACCCCAGGTACCCTCCAGGCTGGCGGGCTCGGGGTCAGGATCCCAAGCAGCCCCAGCGGCCCACGACGCTCCGGGGCTGGAACGGACTGCTCGCGTAGATTGGTGGGGGCCGCTGGGGACCCGCGTGGCGCCAGAAGCCCAGGCGGAGGAGACTTGGGCGGCGCGGCCTCGGCTGTGCGCAGGCCAGCAGCGCCACTTGTTGGGCGGACACCTGAGCCGCGGCGATGACGGCTGGCTCTGGATCATTCTGCAGCTGCCCCAGGTCTGCAGGGATGCGGAGGCTCGAGCAGGCTTGCCGGGCTCTCAAAACCACTAAATACCCCAGGCCCCGGCCCTCCACTCATCTGTTCCCACGCACTCCATCCTGGCACCCACGGCCTCTGTAGGACCCCGACCCTGGCCCGCCAGCTGGGTCCTTACCCTGGATCAGGGAGTCCAGCAGGTCCTGGTTAACGTGGCCGGGGCTTGTGTGATGGACGAGGAAGCCTGGACCAGGGCAAACCAGTGAGTGCTGGCCCCAGGCCCCATCAGGGAGGGGCCCGTCCAGCTCCCAGAGACAGCGGGACCCCAGTCCTGCCTCACCTAGGAGCACAGCAGCCGCCCAGCGCAAGGGGGCCTGCGGGCTCCGCACGTAGCCCTGGGTCTGGCTCAGGAAGCTGGGTATGTGACTCGGGTACTGCTGAACCTGGGGACAGACAGGCTTATGGCAGTATGGAAGGGCCAATCCCATATGGAGGGGAGGTGGCAAAGATGAGCCCAGGGGCTGGGGTCCCCTGGCGACCCCCCAAGCAAGGCATCAGGGCCTGAGGTCTTAGACCTGCCACCGCCTTGGCTGGGAGAGCGGGCCTGGTGAACACTGACCAAGCGGGTGCTCCCCTACTGACCAGGCAGCGGCAGATGCGGCTCAGGGCCTCGGGGCTGTCGTAGTGGGCCACCGTGACCATCTCCTCCAGCAGCCCCCAACGCAGGGCGCGGTCACAGCGGGCCAGGGTCCACTCTGAACTCTAGGACAGGGGAAGGGAGCAGGCGTAGGGATCCAGAAAGCAGCACGAGGCGGCTGGGGTGCGGCCAGGACGAGGGCTGGAGGAGCCCAGAGCAGGTGCTCCCGGGAAGACCAGGAAGCTAGGAGCGCCTGACGCCTGCACCCGAGGTCCTTGTAGAACTCTCTGGAGATGCGCAGGGAGGGGATGGGCAGAGCTGGATGGGGAGGCAGCGGGACAGTCCCGGGGGCAGCTGACCTCGGCGGCGTCCCTGCTGGGGTCCTGCAGGCGCAGCAGCAGCGGCACCAGGCTCCGCAGCACCAGCTTCCGCAGGGGGCCGCGGAGCCCCACCCGGAGCCCGCCCCGGCCCCGCCGCACCAGCGTCCCGAGGAGCCCAACGGCCGAGGCGCGCACCGAGTCCCGGGCCTGCGGGGGAGGGCGCGGTCAGGGCACACGGCGGAGCGGGAGAGAGCCGGGGGAGGGGGGGGCGGCCGGGCGGGGGAGGTCCGGAGGCCGGGGGCGGGGGCGGGGGCGGGGCTTACGTCGTCCAGCAGCGGCGGGAGGCGCGGCCCCAGCTCGGCGCTCAGCAGCCGCACGGGCGCGCGAGGCCGCAGCAGGAGCCTGCGCAGCGCGCCCAGCGCGGCGTCCACGAGCCGCGCGTCGCCCTCGCCCAGGGCGCCCAGCAGCGCGGGCAGCAGCTTGCTCAGGTGCCGCGCCTGCGGGGGCAGGGACTCGTGGGCGGGACCTCGCAGGCCCCGCCCCCCGCCCGGGCCCGCCCCTCACCTTCCCGCGGCTCAGCGCCAGGTGGCCCAGGCCGAGCAGGCCCAGCCAGCGCACGGTGGGCTCGGGGTCGCCCTGCCAGGCGCGGAGCCGCTCCAGGATGACCTCCTCCCGCAGAAGCCCTGCCGTGGGCCGACTCTGCAGCAGCTGAACGGGGACGCGGGGTCAGCATGCTCCAGGTCCCCAGGCACCGCCCGGAGGCCGGGTCCACGCTCACCCGTCACCGCCCGTGGGGAAGCAGGCTCACCCCGGTGAAGAAGGCCATCGCCGTGAGGCGCCGCGTGTCGTCGGGGCTGCGCAGCCAGGGCAGCAAGTTCCCGAACAGGCCTCGCAGGTGGTGGTCCGCGTGGGCCACCATGGCACTGGGAATGGGGCCGAGACGGGCGTGCTCCCTCCTCTGGGCGCCTCACCCTGGGAGGCGCCTCCGCCCGACCCCCTTCCTGCCCCCGTCTCCTCCCCCCACCCCCCTGCCCAGCACCTGGCCAGCAGCAGGACGCCCTCCAGGTGCGTGTGGGCTCCCGCCAGCCTCCTCCAGCCGCCAGCCTGCTCCATGCACGTGACCACCATGCGGCCGCCGTCCCCGGTGAGCAAGGCCTTCAGGGCCTCAACGGCGCAGCTGGAGGTGGGGGCAGGCAGCGAGGGCGGTGAGGGCCGGAGGGCGCTGGCCCCGCCATCACGTCGCTCCGGGGCGCGCGCCCTCACCTGGCGTCGCTGTGCGGCGGCCCTCGGTGCGATGGGGCCCGAGCCTTGGGGGCGTCAGGGGAGGACGCGCGCCGCGCCAGCTGGTGCAGCTGTGTGACCAGCACGAGCAGGAGGTGCGGGTAGAAGCCCCGAGTGGCGCCCACGCAGCCGGGCACAGCCAGCATCTCCCCAAGGGCACGAGTGGCCTGCCGAACAAGCAGCGCGTCTCAGGCTCTCGTGCAGGACAGGCCGCGACGCCGGGCGGGGCCCGGGGGTGGGGTGGGGGGAGTCACCTACCGCCAGCGCCTCGGGCCCGGGCCCGCCTCCGCCCTTCAGGGCCCACAGCAGCTGTACCAGCACCTGCCCGTTCACGCGCTGGTTCCGGCTCAGGCTGCGCCACAGCTCAGCGGCCACCCTGGGGGAGCGGAGCGCCCAGACCCGCCTGGTGCGCGGGCTCCCGGGGGCAGGGTGGGAGGTGGCCGCGAGGACTCCGCATGGGGCGGGGCAGGTCAACAACCCCGCCGCCCGCACTCCACCCGCAAACCCCAGAGAAACCGGACACCCGGCATCTGTGCAGAAACAGCCTGCAACCTTAACCGCCTGCCGGGAGCTCGGAGCCCTGTCGGCCAGCAACCTCGAAACAAACCCGGTGGGGGACACATCGCTGTGGAGAGTGAAACCAGAGAGAACTCCTCCTGGGGCTCCGGGCTTGCTGAGCCCCCTTGGAGCTTACCCCCTGGCTGGGCTCCTGTGTGACTCCCAGGGAGAAGGCAGGCCCGCGGGGTGGGGGTGGGGGCATGAGGGCGGGAGTCAGGGAGGGGATTGACCCGCACCCACAGCCCGCGCCAGTGGGCGGACTCAGCTGCCGGCTGAAGGGGGAAGGAAGCGAGTGGTGCGGCGGCGCGGCCGCCTGGGTCAGGTGCTTACCGGTCTGGGGGCAGCGAACTGGGCAGCAACGCACACACGACCTCCCGAGCATGCTCCAGGGCCAGCGCGCTCAGTACCCGGAGGGCCGCCTGCCGGGGCCGCCCCTCAGCCAGGCTGGGCGCCTGTGCCAGCAGCCCGCGCACCAGGGCATACACCTGGCGCGGAGGAGCCGGTGTCAGTACCGCGTCGCCTTCTGGACCCCCGGGGCAGCTGTGCCCTGGAGGTGGGGTGCTTGACAGTCGGCTCGCTGGGACCCCCCAGCTGGGAACTCCCTGGCAGGAGCCTTGGGGGCAGAGGGGGTGCCAGCTCACCTGCTCCCCCAGCCGCTCCCCCTGCACCTCCAGGGCTGAGGACAGCATGAGGGCTGTTGCCTGGGTCCCCGCACAGCCAGCCTCTTCCAGGCAGGCAGCCGCATACAGTGCCAGGTCCGCCAGGGCCCCCTCCTCACAGGAACTCTGGGGGTCCTAGGGCGGGGTGGGTGGGACGTACAGCGTCCCCTTGCCTCTCCCAATTCTCTTCCCCAGCACCTCCCCCAGCCTCCTCCCTGTGGTACCCTCGGCCCCGCTTCCCTTACCACTCACCTGGGAGAGCCCCTTGCGGGCTGGCTCTTGCACCCTGGGCAGGGAGCAGGGCGCGGGGCTGGCTGTGGGGACGGCAGTGGCACCCATAGGCTCTGCCTGTGGTTCAAACTCGGGTTCCGGTTGAGGGTCAGTGGGAGAGGGTCCTGGGGGCTGCCCTTGGTTGGCCTGGAGCCCTTCAGCCAGAGCTGTCAGGGTTAGAGCCCCCACAGGGGCCCCCCGGGCCCTGCCCCATACCCCCCAAGCCATGGCTGCCGCACACCCCAAGCTACTCAGCTGGACCCAGCCCGTGGCACCTGCCACTGGTTCTCCCGGGAAGTCATGCCCAGGCCTGACCTAGAAGTTGGCCCTGGGCAGACAGGACCGGGGACGGGCGTGGTGGCGCATGCGTGTGAGTTCATGCTCTATGCACGTGGGGGTTGGGGAGCCGCGCAGAGGCGTCCGCGAGTGTGGCACCCAGCGGGGGCTCGTGAAGGCCCCTCCTGCTCTTGCTGCTGCCGAGCAGCCAGCCTGATGCCTGAGTGTCTAGGGTCTGGCTCTGCCCACCAGGGCGCTGCGGAAGGGATAAGAGCCCTGGCATGGTGGATCTGCAAGGGGAGGGGGAGAAGGGCCCTTCACCCCTGACCCTCAACCCCTCTGGTCAGGGAGACCCCGCAGAAGTGTGCCCAGCCCTGAGGAGGCCCCAGCAGCGGCCAGGGGCCAGAAGTCTGGGCCCAACCCTGAGCTAAAGCCTCTCCTGATTCAGCCCTAAAGAAGCAGATGCGTCCAGGCAGGGCTGTCCTGGGTTGTCCCCATTGCATTCTGACCCAGCCAGACATCTGGGGGATGAGGATGGTTGGAAGAGCCGCCACCACCTCCCAGCTCAGGCAGCTCCGGGGTGGAGCAGAGGCTGCCTCCCAGGTGCGCTCACCACTGACTGCCACCGGTGGGGTGGGCCCTCTGGGTCCCGGCGCCTAGGAAGCACGCATCTGAGAAGTGGTGACCTGTGGGTACCTGGGGCTGCGGTCTTCTGCCGTGTGGGTGTGGGTATGAATCCTTCTCCCTCCAAGCCCCATGCTCCCCAGGGCCTCTGCCCCACATTCTGTCATCCTCACCCCGTGAACAGGGCACTGCCCTAAGCCTAGGGATCCAGAAGAGCCAGTCTGGTCAGATACCTGGAGAGGCGGAAGTATTCTAGGAAGCGCCCCCAGGAAGCCCGCATCCCTCCGCACACCCTCGCCTACCTTAGCCATCTTGTGCTGCTGGATGGGAGGCACCTGGTACCCCCGCCCCACAGTCCCCAGAGCCTAGAATGTCTCCCAAGTTGCCAAAGCTAGCAGAAGGCTGACCCACTTCGTGTGCATGGGGCAGGGCCTGCCCAGCACCCTGCATCTCTTCACGGGCTCTAATGTATGCCCGTGAGCCCTCTCGTTGCTAGGCCACTGCGCCAGGAGCTGGCTCCCCCAGGGCCCAGGCCCTGTGACCCTATGACAGACGCCAGGGCCTGGAGAAGGCCAGCTGGGTGGCGCCCGTGAGCCCAGCGTCCCCAGCCGCAGAGTCCTGGCGGGCGGCAGCAGCAGGGCCCCGGGACACCTGCGCTCCTCTGGCTTCGGAAGCTGGGGGTGCCCCACTGACCTCTCTGGGGCAGGGCCCCTGGTTGGCAGGGAGTCTGGGGCCCTGCCTGGGTACCCTCTCTCTGGCACCCATCCCTGCCCCGTGGCTTCCCCTCCCCAGTTCCCTGCAATAACTCCACCAGCTCCTGGGTGGGCAACAAAGCCTTCCTTTCCCCACAGCCCTGTCCCCTCCGGCTTCAGATGTGCCCCCCACAGGCCAGCTTCCTGAGCTCTGGACACCCCCCAGCCTTGGCCTAGCTCTTTGCCACCTTCAGACCTCAGCACAGCAGCGTCCCCACCCTGGCAGAGCCTGGGCGCCCCCTGGGGGCATGAATCCCTGCTCTGACCCCAGACTCCAGCCCACCCTTGGAGGTCCTGGGGGTCAAAGGAGCGGCAGGTTGGGTGAAGAAATGACACAGGACAAGTGCAGGACAGTGAGCAGTCATGTTGGTTGCAGGCAGTCCCCATCCTGGTTCTCATGAGGACCCTCCTGCACTCAGTCGGGCCACCAGGGCCCGTAGCTCATCAGACAATGCAACCTATAGGAAAGAGAGAGAATGACAGGTGGCCGTAGGGACAGGGCACACAGGGCAGGTGACAACGGGGGGCCATCCACCTACCTGGTAGAGAGCGGGCTGTTCCAGCCGCTTGTGCTCAGGGTTCAGGCGGCCCAGGGACAGCTGGGCGAAGGCTCTGGATTCGGCCAGAGATGGGAGAGGCTCACACAGCTAGGGGAAGAGGGAAGGAAGGGGCCGGGTCAGGGGCCGGGCCCAGTTCCGGGGTGGCGTGTGGACCGAGGAAGTCGGTAGAGGCACGTACCCGTCCCTGCTGGATGCAGAGTCTGAGCAGGGGCTCCACACGGGCAGGCCTCACGACACAGGCTTCCTGGGCCCCTTGAGGCCAGACCCGCAGCTCCTGGCCGGGCTGGGGCGGTGGCTCCTCCACCAACTGCAGCACATCCATCAGCGGGGACCCTGTGCGCGGGAGGAATAAGGTGGGGGCCCCGGGGACTTGGTGGGGAGGGCCGTGGGGGGGGGAGAGGGGCCTCACCATCGGGGCCCAGGAGTCGGAAGGCGGCCTTGCTCCCAGGCAGCGTCTGCTTCTCGGGGTCCTCGGTCAGCTTCATTCGGGGCTGGCCTCCCACAGACACCAGCTGTGGAGACCAGTGTCGCGACCGTGGGAATCTCCCTCAACCCGCGAACCCTCTGGCTCACCCCACCACGCCCCAGACCCTGCCTCAACCTTATAGACGCAGCCCAGGGAAGGCTGGCGGGGGCAGGTGACGACGGTCGTTCCGATGCCAATGACATTCACCTCGCTGCCCTGGAGGAGGAGGGGCAAGGTGGCACTGAGCTTGGCCGACATCTGCAGGCCCAGAGCCCTCCTAACCACCCTCTGGCCGGCCCCTGCCCTCCACTGCCCCCGCCCCCGCCCCCCACTGCCTGCCACCTCCTGTGACAGCCGGGCCAGCTCTTCCTCGTCAATGTTGTTGCTGACGGCAATGGGGACGGATTCCAACCAGGGCATCTGGAACCTGCGATGGGTGGACAGACCTCAGATGCTCCTGCCTCGCCTGGTCACTCTCCCTCCTCAGTTACGTACCCCTCCCCGCCTGAGAATTCGGCCTCGGCCACACGGGCTCTGGCCTTTTGCTTATGAACAAGGCCCCCCAGGC
The DNA here is from genome assembly GCA_017311185.1 of Proteles cristata cristata. Lineage (NCBI taxonomy): Eukaryota > Metazoa > Chordata > Mammalia > Carnivora > Hyaenidae > Proteles > Proteles cristata. The sequence continues at coordinate 42,915 of JAESUZ010003243.1, forward strand.
CTTCCCCCCAGACCTCCGGCCCAGGGCTGCGATGTCTCCGCTGTGGTAGCAGCCAGATCAGAGCCCCTCACTTTGGGAGGAGCACATCCCTCCCTCTCTCTGCCGCATCCCAACACCCCTGCCCCAACAGCATCTCTCAGCAGGCACAGCCCCTCCCAGGGGACTCACTGGGCGGCAGCGGTCCTGAAGACCCTGCGGATGTCCTGGGCCTGCTGCAGCAAGTCACCGCTGTCCAGTCGTACGCCCACGGCTCGGTAGCCCAGTTCCCCCAAGGCCAAGGCTACTGCCAGGAAGTTAGGAAGACCGCTCCTGCCAGCCAGGAGAGGAAGGGTTGTTGGACAAGAAAGGTAGGTGCCGGGCAGAGCCCACCCAGGGGGCTGCCTGGGCCTCACCTCTGCACACTGTAGGTGTCCAGCAGGCCCTGGAAAGCCCGGGGGAAAGCCAGGGCATAGGCCACAAAGGCTGCCCGCTCCCCCCGGTGGGGCTCCTGCACCCCCAGCCCCAGGTGGGCACACACGCGCTCCAGCCATGCCTCCACACAAGCAGCCAGGTCCACGCTGGGGCCCGGACTGGCGGCTGGAGCCAACATCTACGGAAACGGGGTGGCAGGGTGAGGACTGCGGGTCTGAGCAGGGGCAAGGCTTCCCAGCGCAGCACTGCCAGCGCGACCTGCCAGCGCGGCGCAGCGGCCCCTCCCTCCCCCGGGCAGGGCAAGGACTGGCTTTGGGGACTGCTCTCTGGAGGCCGCAGGGGTTGGGGGGGGTGCTGACCGGATCAGGGGGCACCTCAGCGCCCGAAAAGGAAGTGACGAAGGAGTGAGCCAAGGTGCCGGCCAGGGGCACGCCCCGCAGCTGCCCCGCCAGCACGTTGCTGCTGCCGTCAAAGCCTGCGGGGGACGGGGTGGTGAGGGCTCAGGCGGGCGTCGGACGTGGCTGGAGGGCGTCAGGCGGGCCCCGTCCTTCCCTAACGCCCCCTCCGCGGGCCCTTACCGCCCAGGTAGCTGTAGGCGGAGGCCGTCAGGCCCCCGTCAGGGCCCTGAGCTCGCCGCAGCCCCATCTCCAACAGCCGCCTCTTCGGACCCGCGATCAGGCGAAGCCGCGCAGCGTTGGTGGCGACGAGGCTGTCGGGGGCGAGGGAGCAGGGCACCCGCGGTGAGGGTCCTGAGGTCACCGCGGGCCGGGTCCTCTGCAGGCCCCGCGCGCGCGCCGCACGCAGCACTGGGCCCCCGCCCCCGGGCCACGCCCCTTCGCGGAGGCCCGCCCCCGGAAGTCCCCGCCCTGAGTCCCGGGGCCCCGCGTGCCCCGTCTCCGCCGGCCGGCGGGGCCCCACCTGGCGTAGCTGACGAGGCAGAGGAGTGGCGTCTCGAGCAGCTGCACCACCAGGAGCGGCCCCGACACCTGCAGCAACGGCACCTGCGGGGGGGCGGTCAGCCGGGCGCCCCCGCCCCTCGGGCCCGCGGCCCCGCCCCCGCTCACCCTGCACTCACGCTGGGGAAGGCGAGGGAGCCCTCGGGCAGGGCCCGCACCGTCACACCGGAGCAGTCGAGGGTACGAAGGTGCTCGAAGAACGCGGGGTCCGTGTCGGAGGGCAGCACCGAGGCCAGAAACTGCACGTCTGGGGGTGACAGACGCCCTCGTGGGCTGGAGCCGGCGCAGGCCGGGGGTGCTCTAGGGGCTGGGGCCGCCGTAAGGAAAGGGGCCTGTAGGGGGTCGTGAGGGGCTCGTTGGGCCATGAGGGGCTCTCGTCAGGCGGGAGTCTTGTCCGGGGCTCGTCAGGCCTGGGGGAACTGGTCTACGTAAGTGGCAGGTAGCCTGGACGGTTCGGGGACTCGCCGGGCCGGGGTAGGGGTGGTTGTCCTGATGGGGTCCTGGGGGCTCGCCGGGCCCGAGGTGGGGATGGGAGGGGACCATCCTGGCGGGAGCTGCTCATGTAGGTGGCGGGCGTCCTAGGGGTCGTGGGGGCTCGCCTAGGCCGGAGTGGGGTGTCCTGGCGGGGTCGTGGGGGCTCGCCTAGGCCTGGGTGGAGTGTCCTGGCGGGATCAGGGGCTCCGCGGGGTCGTAGGGGCCTCGCTGGGGCCCGGGGAGGTAGGTTGCCCTTTAGGTAGCGGGCGTCCCGGCGGGGTCGTGGGGGGCCGGGCGGAGTACGGTGGGGCTACCTGCGTCCCGTAGGCGAAAGGTACGCAGGAAACGCACGCAGTCGCGCAGCCCCGCGGCCAGGACGAAGGCGCCGCCGAAGGGGCAGCGGCGGAAGAAGAGCTCGAACTCGGCTTGATCCCGCGCGCGGCCCGCGCGCCAGTAGCCCAGCGCCATGGTGGCCTGGTAGAGGTCGGTGAGCAGCGGCCGAGCCGCCGCGCTCGCCTCGGGGTCCCACTCCGCCGCCATTCCGCCCCAGCGCCCCGCCCGCCTACGTTCCGCGGCTCCCCGCGCCGGGGCGCGGCCGGGAGGGCGGAGCCTCCCCCGGGGCGGGACGGCTCACGGGCCCCTCCCGTTGGAGCAAGGTCTGATCTGAGGTTCCCACCCCCCACCCCGCCCCGCTGGCCGGGAGAGTGGAGTAGGTGCTAACTAACTGCACACCAGCCCAGGCCTGGAGAGGGACAGTAGGCAGAGGGGATTCTAGAATCCACGTGAGCACCAAGGCGGTGCCACACCATTCGGCTCAAGGAACCAGTGTGGTGCTGACCAAGAACAGAGGGGTCAGCGGGCAGCCTGTCAGGACCCCACTGTCAAGGAGGGTGGTCCATCCCCCTTTTGGCTCGGTGCCTGCAGGACACAGGCTCAGACCACAAGTTGACCACACCACAGCCCACACCCTTTGTCCCCAACTCTGAGGATGGCGGTCTCACCAGCCACACTGGCCACCAGTCCCAGGGAGGAGCCACCAGTGACCCAAATACTGCCCTCACAGGACAGTGGGTATAGCTCCACAGGACAATTTACCATGGGCCTGTCCAGGGGCGCCCGGGTGTCTCAGCCGGTTAAGTGTCTGACTTTGGCTCAGGTCATGATCTCATGGTTCATGGGTTCGAGCCCCACGTCAGGCTGTGCCGACAGCTGAGAGCCTAGAGCTGCTTCGGATTCTGTGCCTCCCTCTCTGCCGCTCCCCTGCTCACGCTCTCTCTCAGAAATATGTTAAAAACAACGAAAGCCATGGGCCTGTCCAGGGTCCAAGTGTCTGGTGACGGAGGGGCCGCCACATGTAAGGCAAGCAGCCCACCCTGACCCTGGGCGTGGTGAGAGGCTGGCAGGGTTTCACACGGGTCAGACCTGGGGAGCCCATGACTCGTCGCAGAAGCAGGGCCACGTCAGCCACCGGGACCTCCCTTCCCAGGACAGTTTCAGGAAGACACTTTTGGCCCCATGGGGACAGCTTGGCTGGGAAGGGAACCCAGAGAAGGCCGAGAAGATGCCTCCCGAGCCTCGGAGGGCCAGCAATCCCCACAGGGAAGGAGCCACGTGTGCTGCTTCTGCCGCAGCGGCTTGAACCGGACGGACGTGGCGCTCGTGAGGACAGGAGGGCAGACGGGGGTTCGGTCACGCACGAAAATGCTGTGGGCACAGGGCACCCGGGTGGCTCAGATGGGAAGTGCCTGACTCTTGCTGTTGGCTCGGGTGATGATCTCACAGTTCTTGGGTTTGGACTCTGGGCCGACAGCGTGGAGCCTGCCTGGGATTTTCGGTCTCCCTCTGTCCCTCCCCTAGTCACCCCCACTCCCTCAAAATAAACACACTTAAAACAACAAGAATGCTGTGGAGAAACCAAGGACGGGGAGGCTGGCATCGGCCCAGGGGCGTAGGGGTCCAGGCAGGACACCAATGAGACGCAGGCCTAGTCACAGGCCTGGCGCGTGGCCACTCCCTGAACGTGGCCGCCCGCCCAGCCCAGACCAAGACAGGAGCCAGGGTGGAATCTCAATCTTTAATGGCTGCAGCCTCGCACACTCCAGCCCCACGCTGGGGCTCAGATCTTGTTGAAAGCGGCAATGTCCACACTCTGCACCTGAGGAGGAGGAGGGGAGGCCAGGGGTCACGTGGGGCCTCGGTCCCCGCAGACCTACCCCTCTGGCCCCCTGCCAGGCCTGGGGCTCCCTTGGGGGCCTGCCCACTCACGTGCTCCTCGAACTTGGTGATCTCCTCCTCCAGCAGGTCGGTGCCCACCTTGTCGTCCTCCACCACACACTGGATCTGGAGCTTACGGATGCCATAGCCCACGGGCACCAGCTTGGAGCCCCCCCACGTCAGCCCGTCTAACTGGATGGAGCGCACGCAGGCCTCCAGCTGGGCCATATCCGTCTCGTCATCCCACTGGGAGCCAAGGGGTGGAGAGGCTGGGTCAGGAGCCTGCAGACCCCAAGAGTGCCGCAACCCCCCACCCCCCGTGGGCACAGCAGGGCCCCCGGGGCAGGGCCCGGGGCGGAGGCGCGCCACTCACGGGCTTGACATCCAGGAGGATGGAGGACTTGGCCACCAGTGCAGGCTTCCTGGCCTTCTTCTCGGCGTACTGCCGCAGCCTCTCCGCCCGCAGCCGGGCCGCCTCCTTGTCCTCCTCGTCATCGCTGCCGAACAGGTCGAGGGCGTCGTCCTCGTCGTCCTCCGCAGCGGCAGCCGTCTTCCTGGCCGGGGGCTCCACTTGGCGCATGGGGGACACGTGCTGCCGCAGGGGAGGGAGGCTGAGGGCCTCGCACCTCCGCCCCCTCCCCATGTGCCCAGGCAGGGGTCCCTGGTCCGAGCAGGGTGCTCACCTGGGTCTGTGGGGCTGCAGCCCGGTGGACAGGCGAGCTCTTCTCCAGCGCGCTCAGCCGGGCCTCCAGCTTGGAGACGGCCTGCTGCAGACCATGCACCGCTGCAGAGCAAAGGGGGCGCTGGTCAGACGACGGCGACAGGGTGGGGCGCCCCACCCGCTGGGCCCAGGGCCTCACCGCCTCGCAGGCTCTGGTTCTCCACTTCCAGGCTGGCGATCCGGGTGGCGAGCTCACTGTGATCTCCGCCCGGTCCACTGGAGGCCCCGGGGCCTGAGCTCTGCAAGGCAGGGGGAGAGGGAGACTCGGCGCCCCAGCCTGCTTCCAAGGTCTCCCCGCCATTCACAGCCACTGAGGACCAGAGCCCCGAGAAAGGTGGGAGAAGTGCCGGGCGCTAGGAAGCTGTCCCGTCAGCCCGCTGGGTGCACCTGTGACACTGCACCCGGGAGCCTGAGGTGGCGGCCGTGAGCAGGAGCGCGGCATGTCCTCGCCGAGCGGAAGGCACAGGGCCCGGGGGAGCCCCCGCTAGTGCCGAGCCCACGGCCCCAGTCGGGGTGGGAGGAAGCAGCCAGCTCTAGGGGCGGCCTGGGCCAAGGCAGGGGGAGAGCAGCTGAGGGGCCAGTGCAGAGGGGGGCGGGGGAGGGTCAGAAGGAGTGTGCATGTTGCAGGGGGCAGCCGCTCCACAGCGGGCCATTCTGCCTGCCCTGGGCTACGCGCCTGCCCTCTGGCTCACCAAGCCTGACCTTGAAAGGCTCTGGGTGACCCGGGGCCCCATACCTGCCTGCCAGCCTCCCTCTGGTTCCTCCCTGACTGGGAGGCCCTATCACCCAGCGGTGCCACCCAGAGGGACCCTTAGCACGGCGGCAGTGCACACCCGGGTCACACGCCCTGCTGGCACGGCCTGGGAGGAGAGAGTGCACCTGGCCCTTCCCTGACGGCAGCTATCTCTGCCCTCCCTCCCGGTGTCCAAATATGAAGACGGCCTTGGACCTGAGGCCCACCTGCCTAGCAGCCACAGAACAAGCCCCGTGGCCGCTGCCTCTGCTCTGTGTGCCCCCAAAGCACAGAAACGCTCAAGGGCCCCAGAAAGTACAGGCAAACAGCTGCCCAGCTTCCCTGCCCTGGAGGTCAGAGAGCGATGCTCTCCCCTGTGACCCACCAGCTCCCTCATCTGGCTCCTAGTAGAGCGGGCCAAAGGGGGCCAGGGTGCTTCGCGGCCGGGGTCAGAGCACCGGAACCAGGGGTGGGGCTTGCTCACCTCACTCCCCTCCTTTCAGCTCAATTCGCGTGTTCATCCCCAACCCAACCACCGCCCCCCACTGCCCTGCCAGAGGAGAGCTGTGCTGGACCTGTCCGACTCCTGGCTGCGGCCACTACATGGCACATGGCCTCCTCTCCACCTGTTTCCCCAGGACCCAGCTCCCAATGCCACTCTCACTAGGATTTTCCAGAAGTTTCCATCAGACAAGGATGAAATCCAGACCTTCTTGTTCCCTTCAAGGCCCTGACCACCCTCCTCCTGTTCGCCAGAGAGTCTAGGCCCCCAACCCCAGTCTGAAGGAGGCAGACCTAGGCTACCCTGTCTAATCCTAGCCTGTGACAGTGGCCACAGGGAGCCAGCCACGTCGCAGCCTCAGAGGACAGCCCCACATCCCAGGGTTTGGAATCCAGACCCTTCCGTCCCCATCTCCAACCCCGTCCCTGGCACCAGGCACGGTTCCCAGCAACCTCTGGGTTCTAAAGGCCCAGGGTCTGCTGAGCTCTATCCAGCTCAAACCCAAGCCTCGGGGCTGGGTCAGCAAGGTCCTTCCTGGTCCGTTAGCAATTGAAGTCCGTGCCGCACTCAGAACAGGGGCTTCTGTCTGCAAACTGGTCTTTACGGTACTAATCCAGTTACAATGAAGTCAGTACAGTTCCCCGAACTCCGACTGGTGTTCTCACAAAAGGAAGTTTGGACACAGACACACAGAAAACAATGCGAAGACAAAGGAGAACCAGGAGAGGCCTCAGAACCTACCAACACCTTGACCTTGGACCTCTAGCCTGCAGACTTAGAAAACAGTCTTTCGTTTAAGCCCTTGGTCTGTGATGCTTTGTTACAGCAGCCCCAGCAAAGGGCCCCCAAGCCCCCCGGCAGGCCCACATGGCTTCCCCAGGACCAGAAGCCAGCGGCCAACGCCAACACCCCCAGGGCGCCCTGGGGCCAGAGGAGGGCTTCCTGTGGCCCAAGCACCTCTAGAGCTGCTCGGCACCTGGCATCCTGGGCGCTGGCACCCCAGACACTGGGCATGGGTGCAGAGGTCTGCGTCACCTCCTCCCCATGGCCGCCTGGCCCGAGCTCCGTCAGGTAAGCAGAGGGTACAACGCAAGCATCAAGCAGGGCCCCTGGGCAGAGAGCAGTGGTGACAATCCCAGGGGGACACCTGTCCCCCCGCGTACCCACCCAGTCATCCCTATGCCTCTGAAAAGGTGACCTAAAAAAATGGCCAAAGGGACTCTGCACACGTGATGAAGGGAAGGCTCTGGCGATGGGGACATTCTCCTGGATTATCTGGGTGGGCTCGGCATCGTCACCCGGCCCCATGCTCCCGAGAGGCAGAGGAGGACATGTAACAGAAGCAGACGTCACATCCGTCATGACTCTGATGGCTAGAAGCCACGGTCCAAGGAATGCGGGCAGTTTCTCGAAATTGGAAAGAACGAGGAAAAAGGTCTGTCCTGATGTCTCCAGGAGGAACAGAACAGGACAGTGTCTGCTGACACTTGACCGTCAAGGCCAGGATGCTGTGCGTCCCAGAGACAGAACGAAGTCTTGGCTGCGCTGGCTAAGAAGGCATAGCAGCAGGTCTGTCTCCTCCTAGAAGCACCTGCCCAGCCAGGCTGGGGACATGGACCTGCTTTCCTCCCTCTTGATCCCATCTGGGACCTGGACGGCCCCTCTCTGGGCCTCCAATTTTATCACTGGGACTCACACCCCGTGAACCCATCCCTCCAGAGGCAAGGCCTAGGAAGTAGGAGGAAAAGGTACCACAGGCCGCCTTGCACACTCCTCCCCACACAGAGCAGGAGGAGGCCTCCAGGCCCAGCCTGGGGACAGCGCCGCCGGAGCAGCTAGCCTGAGGGAGGAGGCAGTCCTGGGTGACCGCCCACGAGCAGCGCGCATGCCATCAGCTTCTGTGGCGGGAATGCAATGCTGGACACCCCTCCCCAACGGCACTCCTAATGCCCAATGATCAGCAGCGGTATTGGTCGGGAGGGGGGTCGGTAAGGGGAGGTAAGGGGGGTGGACGTGCTCTCTGGCCTGAGGGCAGTGTTGCTAAGGCCCAAAGATCAGCAATGGTACTGGGGCAGAGGTCAGGTGGCAGCGGGGGGGGGGCCGTGCTCTCTGGCCTGCAGGCACTCACCCCGGCCAGGGATTTCTGGATGTTCTCTCTGGCTCTGGCAATGTCACGGAGGATCACGCTGGCGCCGTCCTCCTGTAGACAGTGCAGAAGAAACCCCTTGTTTTCTTTCCATTAAAAGAACTTTAATGGGAAAAAAGGAACCCTTACGGAGAGCGAGAGCTGTGCAACAGCCCCGGAGCAGAGCAGAGCCGCCAGGGCTGAACGGCCTCTGCCCACCCCCCACGCCACCGCGCCGGCCAGGGCCCCCGGTGCCCCGAGGGCAGCCCCCACCTGGCGCGAGGAGCCGGCCACGGGCCCGTTCATCCGCTCGTAGAACCGTCTTTCTGCATCGTCATATTTGAACTTGTCGAACCAGATCTTCTCGTGCACTAGGAAGTTTGTAGCCATTTTCCTGCTGCGAAGGGAAGGCGAGACTGAGCCGGCCTGGCTGGGGGTGGGGGGTGGTGTGTGCCCGAAGGCTCCAGGCCTGGCCCGCGTGAGCGCCTCACGCGAGCCCAGACACCAAGGGTGCGGGGGACAAGGGGCCTCGGCACAGCCCAAGCCAAGTCTGTAACCCACCGCCCCCCGCTCCCGCCCCTGTGGTTCTCAAAGCGTGAGGAGGGGCCCCTGGGGGCCCCCGGGTCCTCCTTTTCCAGCCACGAATCTGTGCGAGCCTCGGTCACGTCCATCAGATGATACCAACAGACCGAATGCAGAGAAAGTGTGACAAACCAGGTGCCCCCGTTAAACAAGTCACTAAAAAGATTTGCAAAAATGTCAGATAAAGCGGCTCTGCTCACTGAATTTTTTTGTTACGAGAACACTGTCGCTCAAAGAACAAGTCATTACGTTAACACGCCATCAACTTCTTGATGAATGAAGTACTACCTGCATTTGTTTCAATTGCTAAATTCGCAAAAATCGACAGACCCAAGAAAAACCGTTTGTGGGTGCAGAGACCAGGAACTTTGAGAAGTGCTGCTCTGGACCGGGGGCCGCCCTCCACCCGCCATGGCCACTCCTCTTCCTGACCAAGGGCGACAGAAATGGACCCAATCTCACCAACCCTCTGTGCCAAGGGCCCTTCACCAAGTGTGGCTCTGGTGACAAGAAGGGAGCTAGGCACCACGACTCCTCCACCCACCCGGCACCGCCATCAGGAGCAGCCAGGCCACCAGGAAGAGCGGTGGTCCCCTGCTGGCAGGGGCGCCCACACGCGGGTCCCCACAGCCAGCCCTCACGCAGAGCTGACAGGCTGCTGATGGGCAGGTGGGGCCACGGCGTCACTGCTCCCCCAGGGGCCCAACCGCCACACAGCCACCCACACTCCAGACCCTCCCGCTGCCGCACCTGCAGTCTGCCTGGCCGCCTGCCTCCCCACCCACCACCACCCTTCTCCAGGCCACTGCGGGTGCTGCGCGGAACCGCCCCAGGGCCAGCCCTGGACCCCCCAGGCCGAAGGCGAAGAAGCCTCGTCCAGCAGGGGTCCTGCAGACACGGGCCACTCCACTGACAACGTACTCGTGTGCCCGAGCCACTCCCCTCGCCCAGGAGGGGATGATGGGGTGGGAGGCAGGGCTGGACGGACGGAAGGGGCAGGAGGGACGTGCAAGTGGCCTTCAACACCACCCCTGCCCTGCCTGCCCTGCCACAGCCAGGGGCACTGGGAGCCGCCCAGCAGAAAGGGAAACCCTACCCAAGGCAGAGTCGGCCCTGTGCCAACCTTCTTCCTCCCTCGACAGCCCCAACCCCCGTGATCCACCAGAGGTGGGCCTGGCGGCTGTGCTGCCCCAACACCAGAGAGCGACCTCCGCCCAACACACCCCTGCATCCGACGTAGCCGGGGCCGGGAGTGCTGGGGAGAACCACGCCGGGGCGGGGGCGGGGGCAGGGGGTCGGGGAGAAGAGCAGCCAGGGCCCCAGCCCAGGGAAGCCCAGGCCGGGAAGCCGTGAGGCAGGTTTCTCCTACTTGGGTCTCAGGCTGGACATGGACGGGCCAGACCGGGCACTGGGTCGGTGAGCCAGGGACGCGGCTTCGAGGCGCCAGGCCACGCGCAGGGCCTCCGCGGCATGGTGGCGGCACTCTGCGCTGTCATAGGTGGGCTTGCTGAGCCAGGGGGCCTCAGCATCTTTGTGCAGGAGATACCAGTAAGGCAGGGCAGAGGAGGCCTCCCCGTCAACCCGCCGAGGCCCGACCCGCTTGCTTCCCACGGCGTTGCGGCCCCGCCGGTCTCTGCGGCCCCGCCTGGCGCCCTCGGCCTGGCCGGCTCGCTCCTGCAGGCGCACCTTCCCGGGGGGGTGGCCGTCGAACATGGCCTCGTAGAAACCCCTCTCTGCCGCGTCGTACTGGGGCTTCTCCAGCCACACCCCCTGCACCAGCGCCTGCAGACTAGCCGGCGGGGGCTGGCTGTCGGTCAGTGGATCGGGCTGGCCGGGGAGAGCCAGATCGGGGGCGGCTGCCGGCCGGCCCAGGTCACACGCCCCCTGCCTGCCGCCCCCCTCCGCGGCCAACAGCAAGGCCTGCGACCACTCCACGAACGCCCGCTCGGCCTGGTCGAAGGAAGACTTGTTGACCCAGATGCCCCAGGTCACATGGTGGCAGGCCACCTGGCTTCCATGGGTGCAGGGACCCCGGGGGACCAGGGTCACCCGCTGGGCTGCCTGGGCAGCTGCATCCGCCAGCCTCTGGCGATAGGAGCTCTCCGCCCGGTCGAACACGGGCTTGTCCAGCCACACGTGGTCGGCCGAGAGGCCTGCGAGGGCCAGGTCGGTCCGGCCGAGCCAGCTCCTGGGCGAGCGCTTCCGCTTCTTCTGCAGGGGCTTCTTCCCGTCGTGGCCCTTCCCGGGCGCGCTCCTGCTGCCGCCGTCAGGGGCGCCGGCCTCCTCGGCGTCCTCGGCGTCCTCCCGCCCCGGTCCCGGCCCGTTCACGGCGGCCGGAGCTCCAGCCAGGAGCTGCTGCGTGGCCTCAAGCTCGTGGAAGTGCCACTCGGCCTCCTCATGCTTCTGCTTGTCCTCCCGGACGGGCTCCAGGGCACAGGCGGCTCTCCCGCTCCGCATCTTCCGCACAGCGTTAAAAAGCAAGCACAAGAAGGCAGTTGCAACACCATGGGCCACACGGATGGCGCCCCGCCCCCCTCCTCAGCCTGACTTTCGGGGCTGGCCGGGCCTGGGGATGCTTCCCGATGGGGGTGCCGGGAGGACACAAGCAAGAACCCGAAGTCAAGTCCACGGGAGACGCAGCAGAGCAATAAGCAACCACGTGCACGCGCGTGCGTATACGTGCAACCTTTCAGCTGTAAAACTAATCTTTCCTGATGCACCCAGGCTCCCCAAGGGGTCCAGAGGCTTCTTCAGCCACAGGCACCTTCTCCCACAGAGCCTCCACGGGGGGTTGCTAAATAACATACAGAACGCACCTACTTAATTTGACTTTTATATAAGCAATAAATAACTCTTGGAACAAATACGTCCTGTGAAGGATTTCAGACATTTATAGGCTGAAGGATTATTCACTGAGCGTCTAAACTTTTAACTGGACATCCTTTGCTTTTATTAATCTGGCACCAAGGCACTGGTGCTTCCGTTTTCTAGAAGTGGACGCGGTGGTCTCTGAGGCCAGCCCCATCACGTCGGCCCCGTGGTGCCGTACGCCTGCCGCGGCCACCCTACCGCCCACAGCCGCGCACACTCCCGACGGGAGCTGCCAAGGGTCTCAGACAAGGGTGAGCCTCTGGGGAAGCAGCTGGGAGCAGAGGGTGGCGTGTCTGCCCCTGCAGGGGCCACATCGGGGGCGACACAGGGAAGATGCTAGTGACCACCTGAGAGGAGGAGCCTGGCAGCTCTCATGTCAGCCGTAGCCACCCGTGGCCTGGGGGGTGAGCAGCTCCCGCCTCTGGGCGCGCCTGCAATACAGGAGGCCACAAGGCAACCTCTGGGTCTGGGGACGTTAGGGCGCCCTCTGGTCACGGAACCGCTTGAAGTGCAGGGCCGCATCCCTAGAATGGAGGGAGCCAGGCTGGGAGCTCTGTGTCCCATCTGCTACCGTGGACGAGCCCACGCCAAGAGCCTGAGCCTCTTCAATAGAGGTGATGTCCCCTCCAGTCTGGAAACCAGTCTGAATAGAGCGGTCTGCCCACCGCCGCCACCACCTCCGCGGCCTCTGGCCAGGAACGGCTCAAGCCCACAAAGCCCCAGTAGCCAGTCTGCTCTTAGGACGTGCCCAGTGGTCCAAGCTCACGCTCCGTGGGCCTGTGCTAGCGGAATGGCTGTACCCGGCAGAGACTCTGTCCAGCCACAGGCTGGCCGCTGGGCCCTGCTCCCCAAAGCAGAAGCACCCACGCCGACTGACCAACACCCGGGACCATCCCTGCTCCCGTGGGCTCCGTCAGCGCAGCCTCTGTGGGGCGCGCCCTGCTGGGCCCTGTGGCAGGAGACCAGGTGTCCAGAGGGAAGCTCTCCTACCACCTGCGGCAGCACCGACACCCCTTTCCTGACACCCCCAAACAGAACGGAAACCTCATTCTAATGGCCCCGTGGGACGTGTCGGCTGTATAAGCCCCATGTCCACCTGAGATGTGGGGGAAGATTCTCCCTTGTACCATGAAGGGACATGCTGGGGTCTCTAATGGCACAGGCCACAGGACGGAAGCCCCAGCCTTGCAGAGACCCCCAGGCGGCCCTGTGCCTTCCTCGCCAGGCCGGCAGCAGTCCTTACCAAGGCCAGGCTGACAGAGGCAGTGGTGAGAGGAGGGAGCCTGTGCCAGAGGCGAGGCATTGTGACATCACCTGCTATCCGTGAGGGGACTGCAGGCCAATCAGGCAGGGCCTGTCTACCCTTCAACCTTCCTGGCAACAAGCCCCCAGCAGACCCTCAGCAGAGCAGCCCACGGCTAGGTTGGTTCGGCCCCCTGAGCTCCACCAGCTAGGCTGACCCCCTGCTGGGGGAGGGGTGAAGCCCTGCTGGACCCGCTGGGCCTAAAGGCGGTGCTGGTCTCCTGACATCAGATCAGGTTCTGCTCAGAGCTCTGGGGGCCGCACCTCAGGGGAGGGAAACTGCTTCTGAAGACCTCTCGAGAACAAGGGGTGCGGCCTGCGGGGGGAGGGGCCTGGTGCCTGGCTGCATCTGCCAGGAGGCGGGGATGGGGGGGCCACCTGGCTCAGGGGGTGCCCCCCCTACAGGCACAAACTGGCCCAGCCCAGGGACGCATGGAGATCCTGCCCGGCGGGATCACAGCCCGAAGCCAGCAAATCCAGCTGCTCTGTGCTGCCCACAGGAAACCGAGGCCTGGCAGCCTAGCCAGGCCAGGCCTTGCGCGGGGGCTGGGGTGCCTCGTGCGCTGTGGAGCAGGGGCTCCCTGGCTGAGGTGAAGGGAACGCTGGGCACGGGGCAGGTGGGTACTTACTTTCACTCCGGTCTCCTAGGACGGCATGGAGAGAAAGCAGCAAGGTTAGAGGCAGTCAGGCAGCACGAGTGGCCGGAAGGTCTTCACAGAGGCGCTTAGGACAGTGGCATGAGGCGTTTGGCCGAGCAAACTGAAGATGGGCTCCAAACACCCCCCAACCCCCGAAGGCGACCGAGTCCACCCACTCGGGACAGCACCCCCCTCCCCAACACGAAACAAGCAGTTCCTCCGGCTCGCGCTGGCTGGAGCCCAGGCAGGCCCGGCCGAGCCCCACGCTCCCACAGAGGCCCTCTGGGGGGGAGGACAGCCTCGCTGGCCACCTGCAGCTGTCAAGGGGATCCCTGCCTGGGCCCCGCTGTCATGCCGCCCCTAAATCCAGGCTGCTGGACAAGGCGCGAGACAACAAGGACCACACGTGGGGCTCCGCAGCCCCCGAGCCCCGGAGGCCGTGCTGGGGCAGGGCACCGCCGTCACCCCGCCCCTGAACAAAGACACAAAGTCCCCGCGGTGCGCACAGGACAGGGCTTTTAGTCCTTCACAGATGGGAAATCGGGTCAGAAACACTAAGTACCTCCCCCCCTCAAATCCAACAGAGGTAACAGTCCTGGAGCCGACTCAGAAAGCCCGCTGGGCGCCGCACGCAGGACCTGCCTGCCTTGCCCTGGGGTCCCCCAGTGGCTCCATCACCAGAACCCTGGAGATCTGCCAGGCAGGCCCCTTCGCTCCTGCGTCTACCCCACGCTACAGCAAGGACAGCAGCAACAGCAAGTCACTGCCAGGGACACCCGGGGTGCCTTGTGGGTGCAGCTGACGCAAGGACACAGGCACGGGGGAGGCAGCTGTCCCTAGGAGCACACAGTAGGTCCCGGGCAGCCTACCTGCGGCCGTTGTGGTGACAGCTCTTCCCCCAAGGCCCCCTCCAGACTCTCCCTGCAGGACCAGGCAGCAGGGTTCTCCTGCCCCTGGCCCCTCCGTCTCCCAGGACAGCCAGCAGGGCGCCCCCCACCCCTGCTGCCTCAATCTCCCTGGTCTCTGGGAGTGCTCATGTTCCCCGAGGACCTGATGAACTGAATACCCATCTCTTCTGGTGAAAAAGCAAATGTGAGTTTAAATGAACCCTTCTGAGAACACGAACACCTGAGCCTCCAGCCACACAGCGGGGACCCGCCTCTCGTCACCACACTGGCTCCAGGAAGCATGAGGAACAATGCCCTAGAACACCAGAGCGAGGACCCAGGAGGAAGGGGCCTCAAGTGTCCCCGCCCTCCACCAGCATCTGCTGGCTCGCTCGCCCGCAGGGCACAGAGCCGGGCTGCCCACCGAGGCCCAGCCCCACTGCGGCAGGTAGCCCGACCTCTCCCACGGGAGGAGTACTGTCCCCGTGAGCTGCCCAGGGTTCTCTACCCAGCCACCAGGGACCGGTGCGAAGGTGCCCCACGTAGGAGCTGGTCCTGGCCACAGATGACCCCGCCCCTGCATCCGTCCCAGCTGGGCACGTGAGCTGGGAGGGCAGTTCTCACAGCGGCCCCGGCAGCAACCCCACAGCGCACCTCTGGCTAGACAGCCTGGACAGCGAGGATGTGGCCCCCGGCAGGGCTGTGCCTACCAAGGTGCCAGGGGCCTGGAAGTCTCTCGGGGCCTGGCAGAATGGGGTAGGTTTCTTCGGAAGGGTCAGCCCCTCCCCAAGCTCCGCCCTCCACACCCTCCCCTGGACACCACCACATCGCAGACACACAGACACACCAGCCCTCCAGGTGTCCACCCAGGGGGCAAAGATCTGGCCCCCTTCTGGTGGAAGCGGAACGGACAGGGGGTGTATGGGGGGCGGGGTCTGCAGGCCAGCTCCCTCTTCCTCGCAACAAAACCTGCTGTACATGCAGCACCCGAGGGCGCCGGGACACCTGGGACGTGGGTCACCGACGGGGGGCACACACAGCGCTCCCTGGGCCGAAGGGCGCGGCTGCCCACGCATGGTGACACGTACCAGGGCGATGCCACTTGCCCCTTGCAGGGGAGACTCCACAGCCAGAACTCTTACCCACGTGCTTCCTGACCTCTCACCCCTGATGGCAGCCCCACTGACAAGTACCGGCCTGTCCTGGCGGCTGAAAGGGGACCCCACGCCCTCAGATTCCCGGCTCACGCCGCAGCTGCCCCCATCACCCTGGGCAGGTTCAACAGTGCCCGCGCCTCAGACGCCACAGCCTGCTGGGTCCGTCTAACCTGTGCCCCCAGCCAGGCCCCTGTGCCCCCTTCCCTCTGGGTGACCCCAGGACCACACATGCTTCCTCGACCCTTCTGTGCACACGGGCCTCACAGAGGAGGACGGGAGCCCGAGAGTCAGGGAGCTGAAGAGCCAGGGATCGTGTCTCGCTCCACCGCCCGTGCGGAGCCTCAATGCCATGCTGCCACCCACTTGGAGCACAAACGTGTCACCTTAAAATACCGGCACAGGGCGAAGGCTCAACACCCTTGCCAGCTTCATGCCTGTGGAGCCCCAAGACACGACACCAGTGCACAGCGTGCTGGAGGTGTTTTTCTGGTCAATCTTTAAATCCACACACACTGCAAGGAAGCTTCTTCACACACACGTCGTTCAAGCCATTGCCCCCCACTCCCGTGCTGACCCCTGGCAGCCTCGCCTTGCTCGCGGGAGCAAAGCTAAGGGGGTGGCCCTGCATCGGGATCCTCCAGAGGGTGTTGTCTCTGGCCTGTGGCAGGCTCTCCCCAGGACTGGCATGAGGCCCAGAACACTGTCCGCCCTACACAGGGGACATGAGGATCCTGCTCCTCAGCTCAGGTGCCAGTCACTCTGCAAAACGACAGTTTCCTGGGATTCGACGTCCACAGGGCAGGGCACAGGAACACGAGAATCCCTCCTGAGCCCGCTCACAGGCGGCTCAGCCAGGCTCGGGGTACCCACAGAAGGCTGGGGTGTCAGCACCGACCCCCGGCCACGCCCACGCCCTCAGAGAAAGTTCGGGCCAGGGTCAATTTAAAGAGGTGTTCCCCCTCAGGCAGGGATCACCCCAAGGTTTAGCATGACAAGTATTTCTCTTGCTACAGGGTGGCCCTTCATTCTGGGAAGCCCCCACCCCGCTCCACCCCTTTGGCTCCCTTCCTCCTCCCACTTGTGTCCGTTTCTCGAAAAGGCGTCACCCACCCCTACAGAGACAGGCTTCAAGGTCGCCTCCTGCCGGGACCCTTATCCAAGTCCGGACTCCCGGGCGCTCAGAGAGCCTCAATAATTTCTTACGAGTCATTCGGCAGTCACCCCCTTATTCTTTCCCGCGCTCACGAACCGTCAAGGTCCCACGAGCCCCCGAGCCTGTCCCGCTGGCCCAGAACCGGCGGGCGTGCGGCGGGTGCTTAACAGGAGCGTGCCCGCCAAAGGAAGGGCTACAGGCCCGGGACCAACCGAGACCAAAGGGCGCACGTGGCGCCCGGCCTCCCGACAGGCACCTTCCCGCCGGGACCGCAGCCGGGGCCGCAGCCGGGGCCGCAGAGGGGGTCAGGCCGGCCACGTGGCCCGCGCGCCCCGCCCCTGGCGCCGCGCTCGCCCCGCCGCACGAGCGCCCCTGTCCCGGCGGCGCGGCCCCGGGCGCCCGCCGCACCCCCGGCCCCTCTGCAGCGCGAGCGGCTCCTGCGGCGCGGGCCGCCGCGGTACTCACGCCAGCCAAGGACGCGGCGACCAAGCAGGAGAGCCCGCGGCGCGCGACGGCGGAGGAAAGGAGAAGCGCCCCGGCCGCGCACGGGAAATGAAGCAGCGGGATGCACCACGCGCCGCGGCAGGGGGAGCGGCCCCGCTCAGGTCCCGCCGGACCGTCACAGCCCCCGCGCGACGCGACGCTCCCCGCGGCGCAACGCCAGAAGCCAGTGGGAGGCCCCCACGGGGCTCGCAGTTTCCCAGAGGAGCCGGAGCTGGCAGCCGCGAACAGCGCCCCCGTCGTCCGCACCCCTGCGCCGCGGGCGCAGTGGGCTCGCCCGGGGGCGGGGCTGCCGAGCCGGCACGCGCCGGACGGCGCGCGGGGCGGCGCGGCGCGGGGCCGGGTGACGCGCGGGCGGGGCTGGGCGGCGGGGCCAGCGCGCCTGCGCCCCGGAGCTGGAGAGACAAAGGGAGGGCCCGGCCGGCCCCGCCCCCAGCGCCCCGCCCGCGCGGCCGGCCGGGCCGGCGTGTGGCCCCGGTGCCCCCGCCGCCGCCGCCATGTACCCCGCGGGTCCCCGACCGGCCCAGCCCGCCGCGGCCGCCATCCCCGCCCGGGCGCCCCGCGCAGCCGCCGCGGCTCCCGCGCCCTCCCCGGCGCCCGCCGCGCGGCCGCCGCCCCGCGCCCGGGCCGCGGCCCCGCGTGGCCGTGAAGATGGCCTTCCGCAAGGCCTACTCCATCAAGGACAAGCTGCAGGCCATCGAGCGCGTCAAGGGCGGCGAGCGGCAGGCCAGCGTGTGCCGGGACTTCGGCGTGCCGGGCGGCACGCTCCGCGGCTGGCTCAAGGACGAGCCCAAGCTGCGCTGGTTCCTGGAGCAGCTGGGCGGCGAGGTGGGCACGCAGCGCAAGAAGATGCGGCTGGCCAACGAGGAGGAGATCGACCGCGCCGTCTACTCGTGGTTCCTGGCGCTGCGCCAGCACGGCGTGCCGCTGTCGGGGCCGCTCATCCAGGCGCAGGCCGAGGCCTTCGCGCGCCAGATCTACGGGCCCGAGTGCACCTTCAAGGCCAGCCACGGCTGGTTCTGGCGCTGGCAGAAGCGCCACGGCATCTCCAGCCAGCGCATCTATGGCGAGGCCGAGCCTCTGGCCGCGGGCCCCGCGCCCGGCCCGCCCGTCAAGCAGGAGCCCGCGCAGCCCCCCGGCTCCAGCCCCGGCGCCTTGCCCGAGCGAGCCCCGGCCCCGCCGTCCCCTGCCGAGGGCGGCTATGGAGACGAGCAGATCTACAACGCGAACGTCACTGGCCTCTACTGGAAGCTGCTTCCGGAGCAGGCCGCGCCCCTGGGCGCGGGAGACCCCGGCGCGGGGGGCTGCGGCCGCCGCTGGCGGGGCGACCGGGTGACGGTGCTGCTGGCCGCCAACCTGACCGGCAGCCACAAGCTGAAGCCGCTGGTCATCGGGCAGCTTCCAGACCCGCCCAGCCTGCGCCACCACAACCAGGACAAGTTCCCAGCCTCCTACCGCTACAGCCCGGATGCCTGGCTCAGTCGCCCACTGCTGCGGGGCTGGTTCTTCGAGGAGTTCGTCCCTGGCGTGAGGCGCTACCTGCGCCGCAGCTGCCTGCAGCAGAGGGCGGTGCTGCTGGTGGCTCACCCGCCCTGCCCGAGCCTGGCTGCCAGGACGCCGGCCCTGGAGGAGAGCGAGGAGGCCCTCAGGCGGTGTCGGCCCGAGCCGCTCAGCTCCGCGGAAGAGCTGCAGACCCCAGATGGTGCTGTGCGGGTGCTGTTCCTGTCCAAGGGCAATAGCCGGGCACACATCCCTGCCCCCCTGGAGCAGGGAGTGGTGGCCGCCTTCAAGCAGCTGTACAAGCGGGAGCTCTTGCGGCTAGCTGTGTCTTGCGCGGGGGGCTCCCCGCTGGACTTCATGCGCAGCTTCATGCTCAAGGACATGCTGTACCTGGCCGGCCTCTCCTGGGACCTGGTGCAGGCCGGCAGCATTGAACGGTGCTGGCTTCTCGGCTTGCGGGCGGCCTTCGAGCCCCGGCCCCCCGAGGAGTGTGTTGGGCAGCCGGCTGGCCAGGCCGAGGAGGCGGCAGAGCACAGCCGGGTGCTCAGCGACCTCACGCACCTGGCGGCCCTGGCCTACAAGCGCTTGGCGCCCGAGGAGGTGGCCAAGTGGCTGCATCTGGACGACGACGGGGGGCTGCCTGACAGCTGCAGAGAGGAGGCAGGCCCTGGCCGGCCCCCGGTGCTGGCCCCTGCTGCCCCTCCACCCCCCGCCAGCCTACCCTCTGCCGTGGGGGGTGGGGAGGAGGAGGAGGAGGCCGCCGTGCCCACTGCGGGGGAGGCTGTCCGGGGCCTGGAGACTGCTCTTCGGTGGCTGGAGAACCAGGACCCCCGGGAGGTGGGGCCACCGAAGCTGGTGCAGCTGCGCTCACTCATCAGCGTGGCCCGGAGGCTGGGGGGCATTGGTCCCTCTCCCGCAGTCCCCGAGGACGGGGTGTGACCACGCCAGCCCCGTGGCCCCCCAGTGGCTGTTTTCCTGCTGCACTTGGAGGGAGAGGGTGCACACAGGCTTTCCGTCTTCGCTCCTTCCCTCCCCAGGGGTGGCCCCCCCCACGGCCCAGGGGGTTCCAAGGAGCCCAGCACAGGCCCGCGTGGAGGGGCTCTGTTCCTGCTCCGCTGGCCCCCATCCTCCTGAGGGGGCGCTAGAAGAGAGGCCTCGGGCTCAGATGCCTCCTCCCTGGGCAAGCAAGCTCGTGGGTCTGTGGTTCTCGCCGGCTCCCTTGCCGCGCACACGACACAGCGCACTTAGCAGAGCAGCTGTCGGCATTCCCGCCCCGGCCTTTGTGGGGCTGAGATCGTCAGCCCCGTGCCCGGCCGTACCTCCTGCCCTCAACCCCGGTGGCCCGTCACAGGCCCCGGACGAGGGTCCAGTACTCCTGTCATCTGGAGCCCTGGTGCTTCATGGTTCCCGTGCCACGCCGTGCGGTCATCCCCGTGCTGAAGCACACCACTCAGTTTTGGTTTTTACCACATTAGGTCCATTTTTACGGATACCGGTCATGGGAGCCAGAGTGGTGTCTCACCCCTCCCCCCCCCCAGCCTGGGGCCCGTCTTGGAGGTGGGCTCTCTCCGCTGGGAAGGGAAGATAGTGCCCCGGCACTTGGGGGTCCTGAGGTTCTGGATGAGTGTAGACTTCCGTTCCACTGGGATTGTTAGTTTTCCTTAGGAAAATTCCATTCCAAAATCCCTCTCATTCTGTGGGGTTGGCGACCTTCTAGCCCTGGGTCCTGGTGACTTGACCAATGACTGAATGAGCTCCCCAGACCAGCCACAGCCCACTCTGTCAGCCCTGGAGCCCGGAGCCACGCCACCTGCCCGGCGCGGGCCTGTGGCCCCGACAGCCACACCAGGACGACCCTACAGTGCCTTAGTGTCCTCCAAGGCGTCCATCCCTCCCACTGCCGAGGGGGTGGCAGAGGCGCGGCGTCCCACGGCCCCAGGATCTGGGCTTCAGGTGGCCCAGTTAGAGGAAGGCAAGTGCTCATGTGTCACTGCCCAGCCCAGGCCCGGAGTCTGCCGGAGGTCTGGGCCCCGGAGGTGCCCAGGGGCTCTGGGGACTGTCTGGAAAGCTGCTGCCCAGAGCCCCATGCAGGGCAGGAGGGCCGGGTCACGGCCTGCGCCCCACCCCCCCAGCGCTGCAGAGGCTGTAGACAGGCAGCGCGCTGGCAGGAGGGAGCCCCCGGAGCAACTTCCCCACAAGTCCGAGGACAGAAGCTGCTGCTCGGAGCTGCCCTCAGTCGGACAGTGTGCGTGCATGTCACATGCAGAGACCTCACATCTGAGAGCTGAGGGGAGAAGTGGAGAATCTGGAAGCAGGGCTTGGTCACAGTCCGAGGGCACCAGCCTCCAACTGGGGCCCAGCTGGCACCTCCACTTGCCCTTCTCAAGCCTGCACCCCTGGAGGAGCCTGTAGCCAGCGATGGTGGCCCCGGGACTAACCCAGGCAGCTGGCATGGGGCTTCAGGAAGTCTTATACCACCTGATGGCAACTCAGGGACGCAGGGCTGGGAGCCCTTGGCCGCAACAGCCAGCCTGCCACAGGGGTTTCTGGAAAGGCCGATCTCGGGGCCTGCATGGGCGCTAGGCAAGGGTGCACCTGGGGCTCCAGGGAGTGTCTGCAGGAGAATGGCAAAGGTTGCTGCTCTCCCAGAAGGCAGATGGTGGGCAGGGTCCTGGTTGGGGCATCTGGTGGGCATGGCAGCAGGCCGGAGAGGGGAGGCACTGAGAAGGCGAGCACCCGCCCTCTGCTAAAGCCACACTTGGCATGTTTTTGGGGGATGAGCCCACGTTGCACCAATCAGAGGGAGCCCATCTGAGATGCCCGAGGGGGCTATGTGCTTGGGAGGGGACCCCGACACGAGGTGGGCTGCAGGTGCAACGTCGGCATGTGGGGAGGGGACGGAGCACCTGCAAGCTGAGGGGACCAGGGACCCAGCCCGTGCTGCGCGCCCCAGTGTGGGTCAGGACTGCTGTGCGGAGCCCTAGGAAGGACACTGGGCACTGCCTGTCCTCAGATAATGGTGTCCCCAGGCGAGGCTGGTCTCCAGAGGCATGTCCTTGAGGGGACCGTGGGCTTACGGGGTGCACGCCCTGTTGAGCCTCTTCACACCAGTCCTTGCTGATGGTGGAGTTCACCCAGTCAGCCCAGTGCACTTCACAATAAAGGTTCATGTCAACTTCACGTGCATCCCTGTTCTAAAGTCTTTTAATGTATTTTTTTGAATTTGGGTTATATTTCGTTTTTTGAAGTAACCTCTACACCAAACATGGGGGTTGAACTCCTAACCCCAAGGAGCAAGAGTTTCATTCTCTAGGACTGAGCCAGCCAGGTACCTCTAAAAGTCTTATTTTTGTAAGTTTTGATCTGATACTTGTATCTAGAACACCTGGGGGGGGGGGGGTTGGGAGAACTGATGAAAGGAGAAACTAGACCCACCAGTCTCTTGAAAAACTACCGTTAGCCTGTGGTAGAAGCAGAGCTGTGCCAATGGCCGGGCTGTGGCCCCGACCCCCAAAGTCACTCTCTTGATTCCTGTCCCGTCCAGGGTCGTCACCATCTGGGGCAAGGCTGCCTGGCCAGCCAGGCTGGGGCTCACAGAGACGCCGCTCATTCAGCGAGTGGCCTGTGAGTGGCAGGGCTGGTCAGAGGTGCCAACCCCCCCTGGTCCTCAGGGCCTGCGTGGGAAGATGTGCCGTCAGAACCTACCACACACCCCAGAGGGTGAGGCTGGGCTGTCAGGAAGCCAGTGATCCCACCTGGCCAGAGCTTTCCGAGGACGGTGACCAACAGCCTCTGCCCCCAGGCCACCTGCACTCTACCAGCTCCCCAACAACCCCATGTCCCAAGCGACGTCTAGGCCCTTGGAACCCAGCTGGATCAGCCTAAGCGCCTGTCACTCAGTGCCTTTTAGACCGTGTCTTTATTCCCATCTCAGAGAAGTGGGGTGTGGAAATGGCTCAGGCTGGCCCTCCTAACAGGGGGGTTGGCAGGTTTGGGGGTGAGAAGTGGGAGCAGGACAGGCTCTGCTGGGGGCGCCAGCAGCCACCTACAGACAGGACCGATCTGCTTCGTCCCAGCTGGCAGGTGGCAGAGTTGGCCAGCTCCACCTGGTGGCTGGCGCAGTGTCAGGAGGCCACTGGGGGGTGGGGGAGGGGCGCTCCAGCACTCCCCGGGGGGGGCGAGGGGGGCAGTAGGAGAAGAACTGCAGGCAGCCCGGCCTCCACCCCGAGGTCCCACGGCCTCAGTTTGGGACCCCGAGTTCCTGGCTCCTGCTGGCTGCTCCATTCAGGGACATGCAGAAGAGCCATGTCCTGCAGTCAGAGGCCAGGCCACGCGACCCTCCAGGACAGCCCAGGGAGGGGTCACTGGTGCGATCACCCAGACCCTGCTGCTTGCCGGGAGCTCCGCTGGGGCGGGGGGGCCCGTGGCCAGCTGAAGCCGAGTCTCCGTCGCCCGCCCTCCCAGACCGCCCCGGCCTGCTGCTGGCTGGAGCACTGTGGCTGGCCTGCAGGGGGCTCCCCAAGGGAAGGGCCTGGGTGCAGCTCCTCCTCAGCCATGGTACCCAGCCCCATTCTCTTCTTGGAGGCTGGTCGGGGCCCAGCTCCCTGTGGGTGGCCCCACCTAATGGCAGGTCAACTCGGGGACAGGACGCTGTGGCTGGCTTCGCTGAGGGCAGCAGGTCTCTTGTGCAGTCTATGTGTCACCCCCACCCCTCCCAGCTGGCGGCAGTTACACAGCTGCTAGAAGGGCCCACCAGGCTTCTCTGCTCCTGCCTCAACCAGCCAGCCAACCTCATCCCAATGCTCAGGCCCTCAGAACCCAGGTCACCCATGAAGGGGGCCACCGCCACGGTGCTCTCTGCCCCACAGTGGGGGCGGGGGTACCTACAGATGGGGGGATCCTCCGCCTGCGAACCCCTCCAGTCCTGTCCTCATTTCCTCATGTGGAGACAGGGGCAGCCCAGGAGGCTCCTGCCGGGAGGGAGGGCTGCAGTGCCCGGGAAGGGGCAGGGAAGGAGGGCCTGGGGACAGCCACGTCCAGGGCCCCTTCCCTACTTCCCGCTGAACTCCCTGGCCCGGCAGGTGGCGGCCTCCACGGCACTCATGGTGGCTGCCCGCAGTCCACCCTGCTCCAGGGCGTGGAGCCCGTAGATGGTGGTGCCGCCCGGTGTGCACACGTCTGTCCGCAGCTGGGCCGGGTGCTGCCCCTTCTGCAGCAGCAACTTGGCTGTGCCCTGGGGAGACGGGAGACAGCAGTGACTCGAGGGAGGCGGGCAGCCGCTCCTCCAGCTCAGTCTCACTGTGTAGCCTGCCCTCACCCCACCCCGCCCCCCTGGCCCTGACTCGGGTCCCCAGGCCTGCTGTCTCCCTTCCCGCTGCTCGGCAGACACACTGGCCCGGCCCTTTCACATGGAGCCGGGGGCTGCCCTCACTCACCAGCAGCGTCTGGGCAGCAATGCGGTGGGCCAGGCCGCTGGGCATGCCCATCTTGATGGCACCTTCGGCCAGGGCCTCGGAGAAGGTACACACCTGTAGCAACGGGTGTCAAAGTTGGCATCTCCTGGATGAAGCACCCAGTCTAGAGAAAGCTTAGAACCTTCAGGAACAAGGCCCAAAGCACTGGCCACCAGAGCAGGAACGAGGTCTGAGGCCTGAGCCCAGGGATCTGACGGGAGCACTCCTGCGCCTCAGAGGCGGGGGAGACCAGAGGTACCGGCAGCTCCGAGCCAAGCCATCTGATCCCAAAGGCAGGGGTCACTGCAGGGACTAGAAAAGGCTCCGCCCTGTCAACGGCTGGCCTGGGGCACAGGGGAGGAGACAACACTCACGAAGGCCACGCCGCTGCCACTGAGGCCGGTGTGGATGTCCACGTGGGCCTCGGGCACCTCCTCACACTGCCCGCAGGCCTCCAGCAGGGTGTGCACGAGCTGGGCGTCGCTGCCTCCAGCGTGGCGGCCCCGGGCCATCACCATAGCGCCCTCCTGAACCACGCAGGGCAGGTTGGGGGAGATCCGCAGCAACCGCGTGGCCGGGGGCAGCAGCTGGCCAGAGAGAAGCGGGGGTCAGGGAACACGTGCGATTGGCCCTGCCAGGCAGGCCTGCGCCTCTGCCAGCGGTGGACTCCCCCGCCAGGTCCGGGGCGCAGTGCCTGAACCCCAAGACCCTCAGCCCCCGGGCCCCCCGACCCCTGTTTGGGCTGTTTGGGAGGCCACGTGTCTCCTGTCTCACGCACCCCGCCTTTCTAAAGGGCTGGAGTCAGGCTGGCACCAGTCCCAGACGGCAAGGGGTGGGGAGCAGAGCCTGGCCAGCAGAAGGACTCTGGGGGCAAAGACTCAGCTCCTGTTTACCCCTCCCCTCACCTCCTCCAGGGCACTCAGAGAGACCCCAGCGGCCACAGACACCAAGATGTGCTCAGGGGTTACCACAGGGGCCACCTCTGCCAGGACAGCGGGCAGGACACGGGGTTTGGTGGCAAAGAAGACCAGCTGGCAGTTCCGCACAACCTCCTGGTTGGAGTGAGTGATCTGGCAGCCCAGAGCCTGCAGTGGGGACAGCGGGATCATGGCTGGGGTGAAGCAGGGCAGCCTCCCAGACCGTGGTCCTTCCTACTGGGTGCCACTCTACATCCGCAGGGGTCCCCGTGGACTCTCCCATTGCAGATGCCTGCAGCACCCCACTCCCGATGCCCAAGGCTCACCCAGACCACCCGCTCTTGCTCAGGACCCAACCTGCACCTCGCGGGCCTCGCTGATGCCAGCACTCCTCACGCCCTCTGACCCAGTGGGTGCTCACGACCATCTGCCCACCCCAACACAGGGACACGCGTGCACATGCACACCCCCTCTACTCCGTCCTTGCCCTCCACAACCTTGACCTTACTTCTCGTTCTTGACCTCCTCTTCCCCAGACCAGATAGTCTCAAAAGTTCAGCTACATAAGCAGCATGTCCCTGTCCCAAGAAGTGTCTCAGAGGACCGGGAGCCAAGAGCCCCCATGAGCTCCGCCCCCCCCAGGATAGCCTCAAGTCAGAAGAGCTGGGGACCAGCTCACCTGGAAATGGCAAAGGTTCCTATCACTTGGTGCGCTGGCCAGCACGTGCTGAGCTTCGACCTTTCCTAGAGAGAGAGGCAAAAAGCAGAAGGGCCCGTGAGGAGGTGGGGTGGACGGGAGGCAGAGGAGCCAACCTGGCCTGCCCCCCACCGGGGGGCCTCTCACGCTCAGCTGTGCCTGCGCCATCCTGGCCACTGGCTGTCTGAGACCCTGTAAGAACCAAAGTGCGTGGCAGGGGCGCTCCATTCAGCCAGGACTAGTCGACCCCGTCCATTCTGGGGGTCAGTCAGTCAGTCTCCACCACCCGCCTGCTGCTGCGTCCGCGGGCCCCGCTAGACACCGGGCCCAGGAGCTGCCTAGTCTGACAAGGACACGGACCGCAGGGGCCTAGGCTTCCAGGGACAGGAAGGCCGGGGAGGAGGGGGGCATGGTGGGTAGGGAGGCCCAACAGTGCCTAGCTTCCTTGGATGTGGGGGGTGTACCGCTGCTGGACATCCAAGCAGAGGCTAGGTGCCCATCTGGCGGACATCGTCTGCACTTGTCGGGCACGGGGCTGAGGAGGCGACATCTCTGTAAGGCCTAACGGGACGGAAGCGCACCCCACCGGGGCACACAGCCCATCAGTCCGGACGGTGACAAGCATTCCCACCAGTCCTGTGCTCAACGCAGGATCTGTGCCACCCTGGGAGGAAGGGGATGCTGGCAGGTGTTACAGGTAAAACACTTGAGACTTCTGGAGGAAAGGATTTTCTGATGATTCTGACACAGCCTTGACTGTGGCTGAAGGCAGAAAGCCAGCCTGTAATCTACACATAAAGGTTTCTAAACTCCGGGGAGGAAGTTGGGACAACACCGCCACGCCCTGCTGCAAACCAGTGCCTCGCCAGGGAAGTCTCTGCACCTCCCCAACCCCAGGGGACATGCAGCAACTTCGGGAGACAGTTCTGGCTGTCTCACCGGGGATGCTACTGACATCTAGTGGGGAGAGGCCACGGACGCGGCCAAACACCCTACAGTGTGAAGGATGGAGAATTATCCCACCCCGAACGCCCATGGTGCTGCGAGGCTGTGAAAATCCGCCGCGGGCCGCCGGGGCGCAGCCGGCGTACAAACAGGAAACAGGAGGCTCAAAGGTCAAGCGACTGGACCCAGGCAGGAGACCAGGGGTTGGTGGGAGACCCCGGCTCTAAGCGAGCCCTGTCCAGGAGAAACACCACTGAAGCCACACAAGGAGCTCTGCACCTTCCAGCAGTCACATTAAACACGTAAAGGAAAAAGTTGAATTATTTGAAAAAAGTTGAATGTAACATGACAATGAAGCTAATTGGAATATATTTTACTTAGCACGACATAAAGAAAATGCTATCATGCGAAATGTTGGTTTTAAACAGCATTAAAAGTTATCAAAGTACGTTACTTTCTCTTTCTGTGTCTGCTAAATCTTCAGACCCGACGCAGGTTTTAACCTATAAACTCACAGCACATCTCAACGCGGACCATCCACATTTCCGTGGCGGGTGGCCTATGGCCAGTGCGGGGACGACCCACGCTAAGCCTCGCACGCACAGCCGTCCCTGCCGTGCGCCGCGGGTCCCCAGGGGCAGGGCCCGCCCCCGCCCGCGCCCCCCGCCCCCACGCGGCCCGGCGGCCGCCCCAGGCGCCCCACGGCGCACATTCCTCCGCGCAGGGCAGCCCTCCCCTCGCACACGGGCCCCAGGCCCGGGGACTCACGCGCCCCCACGCCCGCGGCGCCCCACCTGCTCGGATGAAGCCCTGCGCGAGGGCCTCAGCCATACGCCCGGCGCCCACGAAGCCCACGCGTAACGGGTCCTGCCGCGGCGCCGCCACGGCCGCCATCTCTCCACCTCCCCGCCAGGCCTTGCCCCGCCCCACGCTCTCAGCCCCACCAATGGGCTACGCCTCCCCGCCCATGCCCTTGTCCATTGGCTGCCGGGACTTCACGCTCCGCCCACTCCCTTCCGGGAATGCTTGCCAAGCCTCGAGTCCGGGCTTCTCCCGCGCGGCGGCGCTTCCGGTACGAGTTACTCGCCTGCGGAGGTGGCCGAGCCCGCGGTGGCTGGATGCTGGGAGGGCGCTTGGTGGCGACCAGATTCCGATCGGAGCTTGAGAGACTCGGTTCAACGGCGAAGGGTCGAAAGGGTGGGGATCCTCTGAATCCTCCCGAAGGTCTGTGCGCTGGGGCGTGCGTGGTGGGCGTCCCTCGCGGGGACGCCGCAGAGTCCGGGAACCCACCGGCTGGTGACCGCCGGACCGACCAGCTTCCAGGGGCAAGCACCAACCCTGACCCCGACGAAGGGCCCGGGCAGGCCGGGTCCGGACCCTGGCCCGCCATCCGGATGTGAGGAGCCGGGGGTGGAGCCCTGCCAGCCTTAGGCGGGCTTCTCTGGGCGGCAGCCACGTTCTCGGGGGCGCCCAGGTTCTCTTTGGAGCCTGGGAGTGGGCTCGGGTGGGCAGGGCAGGGCTGCCTGGGCAGGGCTTGTAGTCAGCTCCCGTCCAAGCTGCAGCGGCTCCAGGTGACAGCATGCCCGTGAAACGTGTGAGCAGGGGTCTGTTCCTCCGGCCAGCCCGGATCCTGGTCTTCATGGGCCTCGCAGGTACCGCGATAAGGCAGGAGAGGTCTTCCTGAGGGCCGGCTCCCCAGCGGACACCTGGCCCATTTTGCTGGTCCTGGGGGAGACTGAGTGCTTGGTGACCGCCAGGGCCCATGTTTGAAACTGATGAGAGGGTAGGGGTAGCAGTACTTGTAAGTTTTGTGTTGTTTTGTTTTGTTTTTGAGAGTGAGCCTGAGGGAGGGGCAGAGAGGAGAGAGCGAATCCCGGGCAGGCTCTGCACTGTCAGCACAAAGCCCAGCTCAGGACTCAATCTGACTGTCCTAGATCATGACCTGAGCTGAGAGCAAGAGATCTGGGGTTTTGTTTGTTTTTTAAATTTTGTGAGAGAGAGACATAGCACGCACGAGCAGGGAAGGGACGGAGTGAGGGAAACAGAATCTGCAGCAGGCTCCAGGCTCTGAGCTGTCAGCACAGAGCCCGATGAAGGGCTCGAACTCATGAACCACGAGATCATGCCCTGAGCTGAAGTCATTCAACCGACTAAGTCACCCAGGGACCCCTCAAGAGCTGGGCTCTTAACTGACTGAGCCACCTGGGTGTCTCAAATGCATGCAATCTCTAATTGGTATGGGACAAATAAGGCTTGAAGAGCAAAGATTGTAGTTTTCCTTAAGATTGCGTTTTAAAAACGTTTTAGGGCGCTTGTCAGTTGGGCATCCAACTCTTGGTTTTGGCTTGACTCTGGTTTTGGCTGGGGTGGTGATCCCAGGCCATGGGATGGGGCTCCGCACCGAGCATGCAGCCTGCCCGAGATTCTTTCTCCTTCTGCCCCTTCCTGCACACATGCTCTCTAAAATATATACAATTTTTAAAAAATGTTTGGTTACTCTAACCTCTACTTTGACGCTTCAAGGATGAAATCATCTCGTCCCCTCAGCGCCGCCCCTGTGGTGCGTGGGCCCTGCTCTGAGGACACCCATGGGGCCACAGACTGGAGAGCGGAACCCCTGCTTCGAGGACTTGCGTCCTGGCTGGACACGCAGCCCGTGACGTGTGCACGCACAGGACAGTATGGAGGACAGCTCAGGACATGCAGCCACGAGGCTGCCGGTGTGTCCGGGTCTCTGCTCTGCTGGGCCTCCTGCTGTACGATCTCACGTGGCTGCCTCAAGCTCCGTCTCAGGCACCACCCCCTCCCTGAAGCCCCTTCCTCATCCACAAGGGCCGGAGCCCAGGGAATACAGGGCTGACCCACGTCCTAGAGCCCAAGCCCTTGGGGGAGGGGGAGGCTCCCAGGTGCCCCCAGACGCGCACATGGGAGTCCCACAGCAGAGGGGCGCTCAGAGGAGCCCCTCACCCGAGGCCTAAAAGGTGGGGAGGCACTGATGTGAGGGTCCTGGGCCAGCCCCCGGCAGAGCCCTGGGGGACAAGCACCACCGCCTGCTGGAGAAAGGGGGGGGACCCGGGCCATGAAAGGCCAGCTGGGTACAAGAACAGAGGTGGGGGGCGGTGCCTGGCCCTGAGAAGACGGCCACCGCTGCCTGAACAGAGGGAAGAGTTAACGTGGCAGGCACATCTGGGGTCAGGACAAAGCTTGGAGCCACCAGCATGGGGATGGTGAAGGGTGACCCAGGAGAAAGGGGACCTGAAAGGAGACGGGCCCAAAGCCAGGGAAGGTGTCTGGGTCCCGGGCTGGGCAGTACTGAGGGCTTTTGAGATGGGGAGCTGGGCACTCCTGAGGCCACACCCCAGCACTGACTAGCCGGCTGGGGGCCCCTGCTGTATCCCGCTGAGAATGGGGAGGTCTGAGCTGC
Organism: Proteles cristata cristata; assembly: GCA_017311185.1. Lineage (NCBI taxonomy): Eukaryota > Metazoa > Chordata > Mammalia > Carnivora > Hyaenidae > Proteles > Proteles cristata. Next base: position 73,078 of record JAESUZ010003243.1, read on the forward strand.
TCCCCCCTACCCACCAGGTCTTCCTTCGTGACACCGTCGTTACTGTCCAGGGGAGAGGGGCAGGCCAGGCCCCATCATAAGCTGCCATCTGATGGCTAGGGACATGAGCGGCCAGGCCTGGCTCCGCTCTCCCCCGGGATCCCAGTCACCCCTCCTCTTGGATCCATCCCATGCCTACGCAGGACAGAGCAGCTTCCTTCCCCAGAAGCCTGGGGCCCCGGGAGTTCAAGTCACCCAGGCCGGCGTGTGACCTCATGTGGAAAGGCTGAGCTGTGGCCAGGGCATCAGCTGGGATTACTAACAGGTGCTCTGCCCTGGACCCCCACCATTGACTCTCCACTGCTTCCACCCTGCAGCCTGCCCGGGTCTCACCCACACGCCCGCCTCTGCCCTTCCGCTCCAGGGACAGCTGGCCACCCTGGCCTGGCACTTTCTGAGGCTGAGCAGCCAGTGGGCGAATGGTGGGTCCTGGGGCCAGGCTCAGGGAGGCAGTGAGTGCCCGTGGTGGGAGGGACACAGTTGGCACAGAGCTGCTGGGGGCAGGCCTGGGAAAATAGACTTTATTGGCTCCCAGGGAACGGGAGAGCAGGATCAGAAATGGACACACGTAGGACCAGGGGACTGGCCAGGCCTTGGTTTCCCTGAGGACAGACATAAATAGTGGCCACGCCACACAGCTGCTCGGAGCCGCCCTGGCAGAGGAGTAGAATGTGGGCCCAGGGTGCTGGCAGGGTCTGAGGGTGTCACCTCCGGGCCTTCGGGGACAGCAGGCGCCTGCTCCCACACTGTACTTCACTTCCGGGCCTGTTCGTAGTTGTGGGTGAACCAGGCACAGGTCTCCTTCACGGCTGCAGAGGTGGGCAGGTGACAGGTGGTGGCAGGTGAGGGCTGAGGCTGCACTGACCTCCACTGGAGGAGACGGGGAGGGTAGAGACCCCGGCAACATAGGCAGTCACCCTTCTGACTCCTGTCTCCCTGACGAGGGTTTCAACACCAGACCTACAGGGTGTCTTCAGCTCAAACAAGGAGGCCAATGCTGGGGGGGGGCACGGGGGCGGGCAGGGGTGACCCAAAGCCAAGAAGGAAGGGCTAGGAGGTCCTGAGGGATGGGGTGGGAGAGCCTTAGGAGGGCCAGGGGGCTCACCCTGCTTGAAGGGTGTAAACCGGAAGTCAGGCAAGTAGGTCCGAAGCTTGCTGTTACTGGCCGTCTTCTTAAACTGCCCGTCTGACTTGGTTGTATCAAACTAGGTGCTTGGTCAAAGTCACAGCAGAAGGAGCGCCTCCCCCTGCCCCCACCTTGGCCTGCCCTTGAACCTGCCTTTCGCAGGGGGAGCTTTGGGGACAGAAGAACACCCTCCTCTCCAGCTGCCAAGGGAGGGCCACTTGCGTCCATCAGCCCCGCCGTGCCCTGCCCCAGAACCAAAGGATACAGTGACCTCCCCGCGGAAGTCCATGGCCTCCACCACGGCTTCGGCTGCCTCCTGGATAGAGACCTCATCCTCCTCACCCACTGTGTGGAGAGGAGGGTCAACAGCCAGGTGAGGCCTCCTCCACCTGGCCTTGCAGTGACCCAGCCCCCCGCCCGCCACACTCCCGTTCCTGGCCTTAGCCGCTCTCAGCACGGCTGGGGTTCCGCCCTGTGGCGGTGGCAGAGGGGCCACAGGGTGCCCACCTGACAGGATGATGGGTTCCACCTCATCGTACTCCCGCAGGACCCAGATGAAGAGGCGGGCCAGGTCCTGGAAGTTAGACAGGGTCAAAGGGCACAAGTCACGGCCAGCTGGAGCCACAGGCCACCTCTCCTAAGCGCCCCTGCTCGGTGAGGGCACAGCCTGGGCTCCCCTCGGGCCAGAGGTCGCTCCCTTTGGGCATCTCTTAGCCAGCTCAGCCCACCCAACAGAAAGAGCCTGATCCCTGAGCTCAGAGCTGCACCCAGCGACCGCTGCAGGCCGCAGGCACCTGTGGGGACCCAGCGAGGACCAGTGACTGTTCCTCCAGGGGCTCAGGCCGGACCCTCACTCGTTTCTGGGGCTCCCTCCCCCTGCGGCCTTCCCACAGCCGGCATGCAGGCCAGGGAACATTCTAGTGGAGAGCCAGGCCCAGTCCTGCACACACCAGTGAGTAAATGAACTGCCTCCGAGGCTTTCCGGTGCCCCACACCGTCAGGGCAGAGCCGCTGCCTGCAGAGTCAGGGAGAGGGCAGGTGTCAGAGGGCCCCCACCCCCGCGCGCCCTCCCCGGCGCCGCCTCCAGCAGCCACTCACTCTTAGCCAGGTGCACCTTGTGGATCAGGCCGGGCAGCACGTGGCCATCCTCGATGTTGAAATTGTCGTGGGGCCCAAAGACGTTGGTGGGGATGACAGCAGTGAAGGTGCAGCCGTGCTGCTGGAAGTAGGCCCTGCGAGGTCACAGCGTCTCTTCCGGCCCCGCCGGCCCCGCCCCGCCCGCCGCCCCGCCACACGCGCCACACCCGCCCGGGCCTCCGAGGGGTGGAAACCCCGAGGCCCGCAGAGAGGGCACGAAGCATGGGAGCGCGCCAGGGTGCCCACTGGGCCCTCCTCCCTTTGCCTGTCCGGCCTCAGCTGGGCCCGCAGGCGGATGACCTGTTCTGCACGTCGATCATCCTCTTGGCATAGGAGTAGCCAAAATTGCTGCTGTGCGGAGGCCCGTTGTGGATCTAGGCGAGCAGAGCGAGCCTTTGCTTTCCTGGCCCCGCCCCCGCTGGCCCCGCCCCCGCTGGCTCCCCGCTGGCCCCGCCCCTCACCATAGTCTCGTCAATAGGGTAGGTGGTCTTGTCCGGGAAGATGCAGGTAGACAGGCAGGAGACCACCTTGCGCGCGCCCACCTCGAAGGCCGAGTGCAGGACGTTGTCGTTGATGTGTACGTTTTTCCTCTGGCGTCGGGGGGGAGGGGGCGGGCAGGGCAGATTCAAGCCCCTTTAGACAGGACCCCAGCCCTTATCTGCTCCTCCGGGGACACCCTGGCCCCTCCCACGAGAGCAGCACCTGAGCCAGTTTATCCTAACCGCTCCCTGGGACAAGGCAAAACCTCCAAGCATAGACCTTCCAGAAACCATGCCCCACTCCAGGCCTGTTAGCAGGCAGTCCTTTGCCCCCACGCCACCCGTGGGGCTGTGGGGTGGGGCCGCCGCCGGAGGAGAGGACCACTTTCCCCAGCTCGGGGCTGGGCCTCACTGGCACAGGCTGCTGGGGGCAGGCCCAATGTGGCCCCGACAAGGGTGGGGAGAAGGGGTACCTCCCCTCCCTCCCCCAAGGAGCCTACCCAACTATACCAGTCAGTAGCAGTGAAGTCTTGGGCAGCGCGACCCCTCCCCAGACCCGTGAAGGAAACCCGGCGGGGAGACGGCCCAGGCACTTGGAGATGGAGAGACAACGGCACTCTAGGGCAACTGGCACGGAGACCGGGAAAGCCCTGGGGTGAGGCGCCCCGGGCAGAATCTGACCTGAGGCTCTGCCATCCCGTGCCATCATGACCAGATGCCCAGCAATGGTGGGGCCAAGCGTCAGGGGCGCAGCCTGGTAGGGGCAGCGCTAGAGGCAGAGTCCTGCCCCCTCCTGCCCCTTCCACCATGTCCCAGCCCCCAGGCCGGACGCCTCAGACCCGGAGCCCAGCTCACACCTCTGCGCCCCAGGATGCAGCTGGACCAGTCTGGGGAGCAGAAGGGTCTAGAGGCCTGTAGGACTCAGGGGTAGGAACCAACCCTATCAAAGTCAAACAGCAGAGGCTGGCTTCTCTCAGTGCCTCCGTCCCACCGTCAGTCCATGGCTCTTCCTGTGGGGCCAAGTGTCCCACCCACCTGGACACCCACCTGCCTACGAAGCAAGTGTGGGTCACGGGAGACGCCACAGGGACTGCCCCCACCGGGCTGTGCCAAGCCCTGACCTAGAGAGACTTCCTGGGGCCGACACATGACCACGGGAAGCCAAAGAGAAGTTCCCAGTGCTCCACGGGGCCCTGTCACTTACCCAGAAGTCCAAATTGTATTTGATATTCCGGAACAGGCCCCCCACCATTGCAGCAAGGTGGATGACATGTGTGGGCTGCACCTTTTCAAACAGGGCTCGGGTCTGCGCAGCATCCCTGGGAGGAGCCAGGGCAGGAACTGGCACCCGGGGCTGGGGTACTGGGGACAGGGGTGGGCAGGGCTGACAGCAGGAAGGGCTGCCACCGAGCAAAGTGCTGAGCACAGGTGCTGGCTGGCGTGAGGCGTGGGCTTCCGGGAAGAGATAGGAGGATGTTTGCCTAGGGACAGAGCTGCACACACCCAAGCCAGGCCAGCCACCTGGCAGGAAGGACCCGGCCATGGGGCTACCAGGCTCAGGGACAGCCTGCCTGGAGCTCTGAGTCTCGAGAGGTGTGGGTGAGTGTGCGCCGGGGGTGGGTCCACTCACGTGAGGTCAGCATCCTTGGAGGAGACGAACACCCAGTCCTCTCCAGGCAGCCTGGCTCCATCTGCTACCACCTGTTGGATGGCTCTGCCCACCAGCCCAGTGCCACCTGTCACTAGGATTCGCACTGACCCCCCAGGCTCACTCATGCTGGCTGCACCTGCGGGGGCAAATGGTGGGAGGCCGATGGAACCCCACTCCCTGGAGATGTCCCTGCGTGGAGTCACTGCCCTTAGCACTGGGCCCCACGCAACTGTCCAAGGGCTAGACCAGGGTTTGCTGGGGCAAGTGGGACAGGATGAGACCCCCAGGGGAGAAGAGAGAGCCTGCGGGGGACCAGAGAGACACAGTTGGCCTGAGCCTCCCCCTCCCCACCCCATTCCCTAGGGAGCCTTCTGCCTAGAACTGCACAGAGGTCTTGGGGGGTCTCACCCAGCCAAGAAAGCCTGGGTCGCAGGCACTGCCCCGTAGGCCCAACCCAAGACCCATACTGGACCAAGAAAAGGAACACTGGGCGTTCTGCACACCACGGGCAGACAAGTGGGAAGGCAAACAATCTTGCGGCTGGGGGATCCTGGCCCGTATCAGGAAGGTTACTCCCAGCCAGAGCTCACATGCCATAGACAAGGAAGGGGCAGGGTTTGCAGTCCACTGCCCACTGGCAGCCAGCTGGTCCGGGGGAGCCTTTTTGCCAGCCTAGTTCCTTCTAGGCAGGTGGCACTTCCGGCTCAGAACCAGACAAGACTCAGGGCACCCACCCTTGAGAACCCTAGCCTAGGGGCTGGAAGTCTGCTCGGGCCCCTACAGGACGGCTCTGACCCGGCTGCACGGCCTCATGGCCGGCAGCAACCGGAGGGGATAGTGCCGCGACATCCGCCGCTCCCGACCGCGCCTGCAGTTCAACAGCAGGTCAGTGGGGAAACACCCCCGCGTCCGGGACTCCTCCCACGCCCCGATCTTCTCCCAGATCCCCGGGACACCTCCATGCCCACGGGTCCCCTTCCACCCCCTCGGAGTCCGCACACCCCTCAGGGTTCCGCGGCTGTCCCGAAGCAGCCAGGGCCCGGGCCGCAGCTCGCCACGCCGGGTCCCCGGCGGGATCCTCGGCGCCGCGCGGCGTCTCACCTGTGCGCTGCCCCACCGGCCCGGCTCCCGAAGAGCGGCTTCCGGCAGCGGATTGAGCTTCCCGAAGCGTGCAGGGGCCAGGTGGAGGGGGCGGAACCAGCGGGGACCCGGCGGACGCTCCCGCGGCTCTCTGGGAAATGCAGTCCCGGGGCCGCCCCGGGCGCTGCCGGGAAGTGGAGTCTGGGGACGCGCAGCCGCCTGGGAAACGTAGTTCTCGGTGCTCCGCCTCCCTGCGGCCTCAGGGTACGGGATAGAGAGACCCCGTTTGCTCCGCCTGGGCGCGTGGGGGTGGGAGAGGCGCGGAGGCCGAGTGTCGCGGAAACGCCGCAGCCTCAGGAAGGGGGGTCGGCAGGCGCCCGGCCGCGGCTTCAGGACAGCGACCGTCCGCCGGCGGGCCTCGGCGGCTGAGGCGCGAGCTACCGGGTCCGGAGCGCTGAACGCGGCCGGCGCGCTCTCCTCCGCCCTTCGGGCGCGGGGGGGACCGGCGGGTCTGGGCCTCCCGGCTTGGGGGGGGCGGCGGGGGGGGTCGCGTGGCCGCCCACGGGCCTTCTCTCTAAATGCAGGTATTTAACAGCACCCGACCTTGCCAACACACTGGCAAACAATGTGCTGTGCCCTCCGACCTTGACAACATATTATGAAAATATGTCCCATTAAAAAATACCCATAGATTTGGGGGCACTTGGGTGGCTCAGTCGGTTGGGCATCCGACTTCGGCTCGGGTCATGATCTCACGGTTCTTGGGTTCGAGCCCCGCGTCGGGCTCTGTGCTGACAGCTCAGAGCCTGGAGCGTGTTTCGGATTGTGTCTCCCTCTCTCTCTGACCCTCCCCTGCTCACGCTGTCTCTCTCTCAGAAATAAAAAAAATTTTTTTTTAATGAATAAATAAACTTTTGATTTGCTGACTTATAGCTATAGAAAATAAACAAATTTTCTATAGCTGGAAATAAGCAAACCATCAGAGACGGGTGAATAATTACACGTGTCTGGATGCTAGACGCTGTAAAGAGACTATGTGAGGTGCCTGCGTGGCTCAGTCGGTTGAGCTTGGACTTCCGCTCAGGTCATGATCCCAAGGGTCGCTCTCTGCTGTCTGCCTGTGAGTGCAGAGCCCAGAGCCCGGTTCAGATCCTCTGTCCCTCGCTCTCCGCCCCTCCCCCACTTGCACGCTCCCAAAATAAATAAATATTAAAAAGAAAGATACCGAACTTCCCACACTACTGCATAGTCATCCTATATAATTTAGTTTTCTTGTCTACATTTCACCAGTTACTAACCATGTTATTAGAATCACAAGTCGTCACATAATTTGTGTTCTTTTGACTGCAGTGCCAAGTCACAGACTTTCCTAAGTCTTTGCAGTTTTCTGTTTTTGTTTTGTTTTGCTTTATTTTTTTTTTTTACTGTTTTATTTATTTGTGAGAGAGGGATAGAGACAACGTGAGCAGGGGAGGGTCAGGGAGTGAGGGAGACACAGAATCTGAAACAGGATCCAGGCTCTGAGCTGGAGCCTGATGTGGGGCTCAAACCCACAAACTGTGAGATCGTGACCTGAGCCGAAGTTGGACGCTTAACCAACTGAGCCACTCAGGCGCCCCATGCTTTGTTTTGTTTTTCAGTTTGCTTTATTTGAAGAAACTGCTATGCTGAGCCCGTAGCAGCTGAAACCAACAATAAAAATCCACAAAGCAGTACTTAGATTCAGAAATGGACCGTGGATTTTTACATATCATGTTCCCACACTGTAACAGGGTTGCATACGATAATGTATTGGGATTGCAGAAAATGTTAGCAAATACTTTAATTCAGATGTAAAGTCATCACCCCCCACCCCACAGAGTGTCATTTACCGGCTCTTATGGCAGTGCAATACTTTGTAAGCTCTTTCACGTTTTATAAGCTGAAATACGATCAAGAAAACCAAAAGTAGCAAATGACACTCAACTTATTTACACTTTAAAAAATATTTTTAAATGTTTATTCATCTTTGAGACAAAGAGAGAGAGAGAGAGAAAGCGAGCAGGCAAGGGGCAGAGAGAGAAACACAGAATCTGAGGCAGCCTCCAGGCTGAGCCCAATACTGGGCTCAAACCCACAAACCATGAGATCACAACCTGAGCTGAAGCGGGCACTTAACTGATTGAGCCACCCAGGCACCACTATTTACAGGTCTTTTTAATTGGTATTATACTTTCATCTGTAGCAATCAGAAAATCGTTTCTAGGGGCACGTGGGTGGCTCAGTCAGTTAAGTGTCTGACTTCGGCTCAGGTGATCATCTCACGGTTTGTGGGTTCGAGCCCCACCTTGGGCTCTGTGCTGACAGCTAGCTCAGAGCCTGGAGCCTGCTTCTGATTCTGTGTCTCCCTCTCTCTCTGACCCTCCCCTGCTCATGCTGTCTCTCTCTCAGAAATAAATAAAGCATTTTTAAAAAGTCGTTTCTATTAAAATTACATTTGGGTTTATTTTTGTGAGAATGTTCTCCTTCATGGTCATGCAAACTTTTCTTCTGTTTCAATTTCACATATTTATTGGAATGTGACTCTTGTGTGTTTCATGTTCTGTTTCTGTCCATTTAGAAAAACACTTTCTCTAAAATTAAACAAATCTATTTTCAAATCCCTTTGTTTTTTTTTTTTTTAATGTTTTTATTTATTTCTAGGAGAGATAGAGAGAGACAGTGCGAGCAGGGGAGGGTCAGAGAGAGAGGGAGTCACAGACTGAAACAGGCTCCAGGCTCCGGGCTGGCAGTCAGCACAGAGCCCGACACGGGGCTCGAACCCACGAACTGCGAGATCATAACCTAAGCAAAAGTCGGACGCTTAACCGACTAAGCCACCCAGGCGACCCTTCTTTTTTTTTTTTCAAATCCCTTTGAAAGTGGACTTATCAACCTTAGCTCTCTTCAGGGTTCAGTCAGCTCTACAAATACCATAAATAACCAGTAACAGTTCACATCAAGTAGCTGAGGCAGCGCAGATTCAAAGTTGATTTTCTTTTATAGGAAAGGCCGTTCTTGTGAGCACCTTTCGTGTGCCTTCTCTCTTAGAGCCGCCACATCTGCTCAAGCTTGAACCCAGTTCCTTTAGTGTTTAGCCCCAGATCCCAGGATGTGTCTTAGGCAGGGAGAGGTTCAAGGTCAAAATTGATCCATATTTCATCAAGATGTACTGTCTCTGGGCTAAATCAAAAAACACCCTGATTTTGAGTTATTTTTAGGAGAATTAGCAGTCAGCACGACTGAGGCCACATCTTGGGCACAGAGAAAATGATGCTCCACAAATGACACAAGTAATACATCTAGTTTTCCAGCCTAAGTTCTGGCTGCCTCACCTTTTTCTCTGCCATTTTAGTTCCATTTCCCTAGGCTTACTTTCAACAACCTTTTATTTTTATTTATTTATTTTTTAATATTTTTATTTATTTCTAGGAGACAGAGAGAGACAGCGTGAGCAGGGGAGGGTCAGAGAGAGAGGGAGTCACAGACTGAAACAGGCTCCAGGCTCTGAGCTGGCAGTCAGCACAGAGCCCGACGCGGGGCTCGAACCCACAAACCGCGAGATCATGACCTAAGCGAAAGTCGGACGCTTAACCGACTAAGCCACCCAGGCGCCCCATCAACAACCTTTTAAATCAGTGCATAAGATTCAAGGCTTTTTATTTTTATTTTTAATTTTTTAACATTTATTTTTGAGAGACAGAGCATAAGCAGGGGAAGAACAGAGAGACAGAGGGAGACACAGAATCCAAAGCAGGCTCCAGGCTCTGAGCCATCAGCACAGAGCCCAACACAGGCTTGAACCCATGAACCCCGAGATCATGGCCTGAGCCAAAGTCAGATGTTTGACTGAGCCCCAGGTGCCCAAAAACTCAAGATTAAAAAACAAAAAAAAGGGGCGCCTGGGTGGCTTAGTCGGTTAAGCGTCCGACTTTAGCTTAAGCCATGATCTCGCGGTTCATGGGTTCGAGCCCCGCGTCGGGCTCTGTGCTGACAGCTCGGAGCCTGGAGCCTGTTTCAGAGTCTGTGACTGCCTCTCTCTCTGACCCTCCCCTGCTCACGCTGTCTCTCTCTCTCTCTCCTAGAAATAAATTTAAAAAATTAAAAAAAAAAAGCTTTTCACTTAAGTCAAAACCTGAACCATTTCAAAATTAGTAAAATCAGTAAAATACTCATCAATGTTTTGGTTTCCTTTTTTGAAGATCATCATTATAGATAATACATGTTGGTTGTTGGGGCGCGTGCATGGCTCAGTCAGTTCAGCATCAGACTCTGCCTTTCCCCTGCTCCCTCCCTCCCTCCCTCCCTCTCTCTCAAGATAAATAAATAAACTTAAAAACAAATAACGGGAAAATCCCCAGAGCTTTTTGAAGAGCAGGAATGTCTGTGGGTTGTACAGCGGAGGTTCGTTAAGAAAAGAGGTGAATTAACTAACGGGTCAGATCTTTCTTGCTTTTCTTCCTGTTCCAATCTGTGATTTCAGGAGTTCTCAGAAATTAATGCAGAATTTGCAATACTGGCTGAGGAATATTTTGCAATATTAATTCATATTTCCCTTGGATCTACATATATGTAAGTCTAGATGAAACACACGTTTGACTTAAGGAAAGAACTGGGGAGGGTCGCCTGGGTGGCTCAGTCAGTTAAGCATCCGACTTGGGCTCAGGTCATGATCTTGTGGTCCACAAGTTCGAGCCCCGCATCGGGCTCTATGCTGACAGTTTGGAGCCTAGAGCTGCTTCAGATTCTGTTTCTCCCTCTCTCTCTGCCCCTCCCCTGCTCATGCTCTGTCTCTGTCTCTCGAAAATAAATAAACATTAAAAAAATAATAATAAAAAGGAAAGGACTGGGGAAAAGCAAAATACTGTTTTAGACATTGATGTAAAAAATTATAGAGGGCAACTAGATGCTACTGGCACTGATATGGTTGGAGAAGTTAAAAGTGAACAAGCCAGAATTTTTGGCCAAAAAGCAGAAGCATTTTTTGTGCTACATGTTATGTTGCGGGGAGACCTAACTTTAACTGCACTGATGGCGATGACATTCTCTAGATCAAACACTGTATTTTCTGGATCTGCTCAAAGATGAAACATCTTGGAAAACCACATGACATTTGACCTTGTAATCAACCTTGGACACGTATTAAGAGTGCTGACTTTGGACCTCATGTATATTTAATTTAGATACTGGAAGGCCTGAAGACCTAAGCAAGACAATGTAAGGTTCCCAAAGAGCAAAGCATGGTCCCAAGTAGCAAAGAGAGTTACTCTTGACTTTGTGCTACACAAAGATATTTGAGATGGACTGTTGCTCATTAATGATACTGACACAAGTTTAACAAAAAAATCTACATTTGACTTTTATTTTTTCACAATTGATGAGCCAATGTCGATCCATCATTATTCCTAACTGAAGTCTCTGCTGAATTGTTTCTGCATCTTTGTCAAAAATCAGCTAGGCAGGGGCTCTGTACTCTGCCCACAGATCTCGGTATCTGTCCCCTCACCAGGGTCTTACTGTTTTGATTACAAAGCAGCAATATAATAGGTCTTAATAGTGGGTAGAATGATCCTCTCATTTTGTTCTTCCTTTTCAAGATTTATTTAGTATATATGTATGTATTATTTTTAGCTATTCTAGGGCCTATCCTGTTCATATAAATTTAAGAATAAGTTTATCTGTGTCTACTAAAATTCTTTCTGGGATTTTTATAGGAATTTGCATTAAACTTTTAATTTGAAGAGAATTGAGGGTTTTTTGTCATCAGGACAACTGCCCTCCTTCATCCTCATCACTTGTGTACCCCACTCCTCCCCCCTACTTCCTCCTCCCCCATTCCTCCCCCCCACTCCTCCTTCCCGTGACCATCGGTGTGCTCTCTATAGTGAAGAATCTGAGTGTGGAAGAGTTCCTCTCTCTCTCTCTCTTACTTTGCTCAGGAGAATTGACACCTTTACTCTGTTGAGTCTTCCAATCCATGAACATGGGATGTATCTGCTAATTTTTCATCAGCATTTTGTAATTAGAAGCATACAAATCTTGTCCATTCTTTTAATGTTTGGTTTTTATTTTTGAGAGAGAGCGTGTGAGCAGGGGAGGAGCAGGAGAGAGACAGAGGATCTGAAGTGGGTCCTGTGGGCATGGAACTCATGAACTGTGAGACCATCACCTGAGACGAAGTTAGATGTTCAACCAAGCAAGCCTCCCTGGCACCCCCAAATCTTGTCCATGTTTTAAGAGAGGCAGTCCTGTCTCCACTCAGGCATCTGTAAGAGGCCTTCTCCTCCAGGAAGCTTTCCCTGCCTTGCTGAGGATAAGGGGGCCCAGGGGTGCAGCCCCTTTTGGAACTTGATTGTTACAGCTCACTGTGAACTCTCCCACGCTCCCTACATTTCACACCTTGTGAATATTGTCCTTCCTCAACCCCAGTCAGATTTTCTTTTGCTTCCAAAACCTTGCTCTGGCTTGGCTATTACAATAGTCATCACAACCCAAATGTGGGCTTGGGGTCTGCCTTGCAATGCAGCGAGGGGGCAGCCTCCAGCGGCCAAGCAGAGGGTGGGTCTCTGAGGCAGTGCGGCTGGTCCCCCTGAGGTGTTTGTCATCTGCCGCTAAGTTCCCATGCCACCAAGGACTCTGCAGCCAGACTCCAGCATCAGAGAGCTAGTCTCTCCGGGGCGGGGGTGGGGGTGGGGTGGTCAACAGGTATTAACTCCCACAGGAGCCTGGTGAGCAAAGTCAGGGGCCCTCCCACCGTGCCCCACCCCCACCGGGCATGCACAGCAGAGCCCTTCCTAGGAGACAGGACTGTAAGAGAAGCCATGTAACCCCAGCAAGGTTGTGGGTAGGCTGGAGATTAAGCGCGCGCTGTTTCCTGAGCACCTGTGCCGAGTGGCCGTGGCATCTCCGGAGGCCTCAGTCAGGACAGCCCTGCTGCCCCTGCTGATCTAGGAACGGCTCTACCCCTAGCCTGCCTCCCTCTCCTCTGTCGGGCCCTGCTTCACGGGTGCAGCCCCAGGCCGGTGCTGAAGGTCGGGGAGGCCTGGCTCGCTCTGACCCCTCAGCTTCAACATCATCCTCTTTCTAAATCTTTTTAAAATTTTTTAAGTAATCTCTACCCTCAATGTGGAGCTAGAACTCATGACCCTGAGGTCAAGAGCCACATGCTCTACCGAGCAAGTCAGCCAGATGCTCCCTGAATCTTTTTTTTTTTTAAGTTTATTTATTTATTTTGAGAGGGAGAGTCATAAGCAGACTCCTTGCTGTCAGCACAGCACCTGATGTAGGGGTTGAACCCATGAACCGTGAGATGATGACCTGAGCCGAAATGAAGCCTCAGATGCTGATCCGACTGAATCACACAGGCACCCCTGCCAAGTCCTATACAGGGATGGGTGGGTGCGGTGCTCCTTTTCCGGCCAGCTGACGATCTGCATCGCGTGTCGGTACATTGTGTGTAAGTAACTTCCTGTGAATCACGAGGCCATCACTTCATACTTTAGATATATATATATATATGTTTTATTTATTTCTAGGAGAGAGACAGAGACAGCGTGAGCAGGGGAGGGTCAGAGAGAGAGGGAGTCACGGACGGAAACAGGCTCCAGGCTCTGAGCTGGCAGTCAGCACAGAGCACGACGCGGGGCTCGAACCCACGAACCGCGAGATCATGACCTAAGAGAAAGTCGGACGCTTAACCGTCTAAGCCACCCAGGCGCCCCACTTCATACTTTACACACACACCTCCACTCACTGTGGCTGCAGCATTCATTTCTTTTCCCTTCTTTCTTTCTTTCTTTCTTTCTTTCTTTCTTTCTTTCTTTCTTTCTTTCAGAGAGAGAGAAAGTGGGGGAGAGCAGAGGGAGAGAGAGAATTCCGTGCTCAGCACAGAGTGGGATGTGGGGCTTGATATCATGACCACAAGTTCATCACCCGAGCCGAAATCAAGAGTCGGACCCCTAACTAACTGAGCCCCCCAGGGGCTCCTCATTTCTTTCCAATACAATTATTCTCAAGACATTTTTTTCTCTGACAAGACAGTGTGTGAAAGGGCAGGTTGTTTACCTCACTTTATGGGAATATTGGCTCACCATATGGAAAAGAATCAGATTCTAGCATCTCATCTTATTCAGAAATAAATTCCAGATGGTTGGAAGGTCTAAGCTTGGAAAGTAAAAGTGTTAAACTCCTCTGAGGAAAGGGGCACCCGGCCAGCTCAGTCGGTGGAGCAAGCAACTCTTGCTCTTGGGGTTGTAAGTTCAAACCCCACGTTGGAGGTAGAGATTACTTAAAACTCTTTAAAAAAATGGGGCGCCTGGGTGGCTTAGTCGGTTAAGCATCCGGCTTTCGCTTAGGTCATGATCTCGTGGTTCATGGGTTCGAGCCCGGCGTCGGGCTGTGTGCTGACTGCCAGCTCAGAGCCTGGAGCCTGTTTCAGTCTGTGCCTCCCTCTCTCTCTGCCCCTCCCCTGCTCACGCTGTCTCTCTCTCTCTCCTAGAAATAAAAAATATATATATATTAAAAAAGAACTCTTAAAAAAAAAAGCCATCTCTGAGAAGACAGCACTGTCAGTGCCCTGTGACAGAGAGGAATGGACTGTGTGCCCGGTCAGCGAAGGGCACACGTAATTCTATGGAAAGATAAAGGCAAGATGTTTGCAGTATAGGGAATAGGCAAATAATTTGTATCCCTTCGAAGAAGCTCCAAGTCAACAGGAAAAAGACAACAAGTCCAGTGGAAAAGTGGGCCAAGGCCATTTCAAAGTTAACAAGAGGCTCCAACGGCTAATAACCACGAAGGACTGGCCTGACTGCCATCAGGTCTCTCCCTGAAGCAGCTGGAACGCGAGGGCTGCGGGAGGAGCGCGGGCAGAACTCGAAGGACGGCGACGCTCGGCCTGGATTGTGGAGGTCACGTAGGAGGACACGTTTGGCAGAACTATTTATCCCACGTGTTCATTAAAAACAAGTGCATTTGTTTGTGAGTTGGGCCTCACTGAATTTGAGAACAAGAACCAGGACGCTGCTTTTCACTCCTTGGATCGGCCAATTTCAGGCCAGATAAGGGTTGGTGACGACGCAGGGAACCGATGTCTCACTGCGCGGGACGGAGCGCAGGTGCCCACGGCCTCTGAGAGCAGATCTGGCAACGCGCTGACGCTAACATCTGCGCACCGAGTCCCATCTCCAGGCCTGTCGCCTAGAGAAAGCCGAGCTCGGACACGGGGATACCGTGGATGTGCTCTCTTGCACTGCCCGCAATAGAGAAGAGTGGAAAACACGCGCCCCGTTCGTGAACAGGGCGGGCGGGGAACGGCGGAGACCCTCGGGAGGAATGGGGGGGCCACCCGATTCTGTGTTAACACGGTGTGACTTTAAAACAACGCGGAGTAAAGACAGCCAACCGCGCAAGGGCAGGCACGCCTGCTCCGCGAGCGCTTAGAACGCTCGCACAGAGCGCTGCCGACGCCCGCTTTCGAGCGGGGCGGCTCCCGGGACCCGGGGGGGACTTCCCGCCCCCGACACCAAGGACACTGCGGTCCCTGCAGTGGGGCGCCAGCGCCCGCGACACCGCGGGGTCTCCGTGGCTTCGACCGCCCGCCGCCGCCACGTGGGCACTGCCGAGCCGTGCGACACTCGCTCCTCCAGGGGCCGCGGGGGCCGATTCTGCGGGACCGTGTCCAGAGGCCACTAGTGCATCTGCTGGACGAGCCGCACGGCCAGGTGAGCGCGGGGCCCCGGCTGCTTCGGCTTCCGTCTCCAGGTAAGGGCGTTCCTGCGCCGCGGGGGTCCCGGAGCGGCGGCAAAGGGGGGGCCCGCGCTCGGCCCGGCGCCGACGCCAGCCCTTACGGCTCCGCGGCAACGACACCCTGGCGCCCGGGGACGGGCCGTCCTTCGGATACGCGAGCGCAGAAGCCGCACGCCCGACCTCGCTTCGGCGGCGACCGGCGCGCACGCGCTCAGGCGGAAGTGCGCACCAGCGAGAGGCCGCCCGCCCCGCTGCGCCTAGAGCGGTCCCGGAAGTTCTCGGGGCTGGGCCTCGGCCAACTTCCGGCCGCGGCGTGCGGGTGGCGCTGCGGGCTTTGTCGGCCGCTCGTTCTTTCACCGCTGGTCGCCGGGTGAGTGGGTCTTGTCCGCCGGGCGTGGGCGCGGGGGCGGCAGGGCCCCCCGGACGGGCTGGTGTCGTGGGCACCGAGCTCGGCTCTGGGCGCGGCCCGCCCCGCGCGGGGGTCCCGGAGCCGGGGCTTCGGTGCTCCCGCCTCGGAGCCGCAGCCACGGCCTCCCCCGCGCGGCTGCTGGGCCCGCACCTCCTCTCCGTAGGGAGCGTCATGGGAGCCTCCAGCTTAAGCGCCCTGCGTCGCGGTGCTCCAGCCCGCCAGCTCCTCCGCGGGGACCTGGGGCAGGAGGCGCGGGCGGCGGGCAGCGCTGCGGTTGCGCTCTCTGCGTGTCTCTCCGCGGGGCTCTGCGCCGGGGGGCGGGGGGGCGCACAGCCAGCACCCCGTGCCTGGCCAGGGTAGCGTGCGGAGGGAATTGAGCCTGAAGAGTTCCCTGGTGCGGAGAGGTGGTTGGCTCCGCTGTTCTAGCTCTTTCCTCAGGGTTCGCATCCCTCTAGAAGTCTGTATCAATTCTAGCGGTTGACTGCTGCTGTCAGGGACATTTTACCCCCTAACAGGCCGGTTGCTTCCTGCTGTCGGGACCCTCGGCCACGAGCACGCCGGAGGTTTCCCAGGAATGTTAGCAGGAGGCAGGCCTGAGGCAGTTTGTGTGTCCAGGTTATGCTCATAATCGCTCTTTGGCGCGGCTCCCCCCCTCCCCGCCCCAGATCCAGCCCCAGTGAATGATGGAAATTAGTGTCTCTTGGCCGCGTAGATCGGAGACGTTCATCAAGCCTAGTCTTCAGGGCATGGCTTGCACCCTGTCCTCAGATATGGACCCTTTGAGCCTGTTGGAGATGTGGTATCGTAGCTTTGTTAAGGACAGCAATAACCATGGGGGCTCTCCTAAGGGAGATGCGGAGAGAGTGGGGGGAGGGATTGCTGTTTTTTCACAAGCCTGCACACGCGGCTCCGGCCTCTCCTGAAGTGATGGTGATGGATTCCTGACTCCTGGAAAGGCCTTGGGGGTGATGTGGAGGGAGGACGGAGCTGAGAAGGCCCAGACAACAGTCACGGGCCACAGATGCAAGGGGTGGTCAGGGGAGCGGCTGACTCGGAACAGGGCAGTGCCCTTGAAGCAGTTCAAGGAGCGGGCAGGCGTGTCCGCTGCTGCCTCAGGACGGGGAAGGTGACTGGCGTAAGGCCACTGGACTTGCCAGGAGAGGAGAAGGCCATCAGGATCCTTGGGCAGAGCCCAGGGAGCAGGAGCCAGAGGGCCTTCGGTGGGGTGGGGAGGGGGAGGCAGCAGCCAGCAGCTAGTGTGGCCTGAGGCGAGTCACCTCCCTGAACCTCCTGGGTAATTGTGAGGAGAACATGAGAAAACCAGAAACAAGACACCTTACACGGTGACCGGCACGTACCAGGTTCTCGGTTTCCTTCATCGTGACAGACGCACAGATTCTCAAGGGGTTCTGGTTCATGTCTCAGTAAGGTGCCCCTTGTGCTTGTCATTCCCAAGGGCGAAGCTTGGAAACCTTACTGCTTTAGGCCATAAGCCACAGACAGTGACTGACTAACCTGTGGGCCCAGGGCCATGGAACCCCTTTACCAGTGCAGTGCCTGCCTCGGCACCCCTCCCTCTCCACCCCAGAGCCATTCAGGATTGCTCACGGGTTCCTGCTCCAGGTTAGGATCCATTTCCAACACCAAGGATTTTCTCATTTCTCTCAACGTCAAGTGTGTATTTACATGTGTCATATTTTATCAAGCAAGTTCTATGTGCTATAACAGAAAGGTGGGTCTGTTAGCTCAGTATGTCGTGGGATCAGAGGTGTACTGCATTTTTACTACTTTTGGTTCATTTCATTAAGGTTTCTTTAAGTCAAAGCGAATCAATTCAATTTTGCTTGAATTCACAGAGGAAAACGGCTAAGCAGAAACTAAAGGCTGATTTTCAGATAAATGTTTATTCGGAGCAAAGTATAGCTCTATGACGTTAAGAAAAAAATTATAGGGGCACCCCATCTCAAGGTTTGTGAGTTCAAGCTGCATGTCGGGCTCTGTGCTGACAGCTCAGAGCCTGTTTGGGATTATCTCTTTCCCTCCCTCCCTCCCTGCCCTGCCCCTGGCATGCACACGCATTCTCCCCCCCACCCCCTTAAATATAAACATTTAAAAAAATTCTGAAAACCATTAAAAGACACATTTTTATTTTTTTAAACAATTTTTAATGTTTATTTTTGAGAGAGAGAGAGAGAGAGAGACAGAGTGTGAGCGGGGGAGGGGCAGAGACAGAGGGAGGCGCGGAACTGGAAGCGGGTTCCAGGCTCTGAGCTGTCAGCACAGAGCCTGATGCGGGGCTCGAACCCACAGACAGTGAGATCATGACTTGAGCCCAGGTCGGTCGCTTAACCAACTGAGCCACCGAGGTTCCCCAAGACACACATTTTTAAAGCTCTTTTCTTGTAGACAGAATAAAGCTTGTTTGCAGGGAGTTCAGCATTCCTTCTAAGCATGAAAATCAGAAGATGTTACTTTCAAGACAGACAAAACCCCAACATTTTACTGCCACCTTTTTAATTATTTGTTTATTTTATTTTTTAAATGTCTTTTTATTTCTTAGAGAGAGAGAGAGAGAGAGAGGCACCATGAGCAGGAGAGGGTCAGAGAAAGAAGGAGATACAGAATCTGAAACAGGCGTCAGGCTCTGAGCTGGCTGTCAGCAGTGAGCCCAACGTGGGGCTCAAACCCACGAACCACGTGATCGTGACCTGAGCCAGTCGGACGCCTAACCGACTGAGCCACCCAGGTGCTCCCACTACCACCTTTTTTAATTAAGAAAAGTAAGACTTAACCTGTAAGCTTACTTCTACAGTACTTGCTCCACATGATCTAAGCAAAGTATCCCGTAACAGTGACAGATGAGACTTGAGAAGGGAAAACCAGCTCTCGCGTTGGGGACATGGGCGCCAGAGGAGGACAGACCTAGATTGGAACCTGAGTGCTGCTTCTTACTAGTTTAATGCCTTGGACAATGGACTTTCTCCCTTAGCCTCTGTTTCCTCGTCTGTAAACGAGAGCGAGTACCCAGGGAACGCCTGCCTCGTGAGGCTTGGGGGAGCGCGTGCGACAGTGGGAGTCAGGCGCTCGGCCCTGTGCCTGGGGGGCTCCAGGGGCGCTAATAAACAGTACCCCTCCTCGCCTCCTGAGCTCTGAGCCGGTGAGGCATTGGAGCACACTGCCGCCTCCCTGCCGGGCAGAAGGGACGAGGCCGGGCTCCCGGAAGCCCTGGGTGCTGCTGCCCAGGCCCAGCCCGGGTGGAGGACGAGGCGGGTGCTGCTCGCCCGCTATTCTATCCTGCTAACTCCCTCCATCTCTGGGAAGGAGACAGCCTCAGGCAGGTGGGCAGAATACCTCCTGGAGCTCGCCTCCTGGGGCACCAGGGGCACAGGGATGGATGTACCTTCCGTGTCTGATCCGAATAGGGATTTGGTGGCCACCTACGGTGGTGAAACCATTCAGAGAGTGAGGTGACATCTGTGTAGACGGACCGGAGCAACACAGGGTGTGTTGTAAATGGGGGCATGGCTGCAGATGGTGTGTGGCAGGGTCCCAGTCTTACTGTTGAGAATCGTGTGGACGTGGGTAACGGCATTTGTTCAGGCAGAGTGTGAGCGCACGCGGATAACGGGAACAGCTCGCGGTGTTTCCTTGTGTCTACAGCGTCTACACTTGTTTGTTGTTTGAAATACTTCTGCAATGTGTGCATTATGTTTGTAATGGCTAAGAATTAAAGTGATGCACCAGTAGAACAGGATGTAACTGAGCCGTGTAGCCCTGATGCCATAAAAATGCTAGTGCAGAAAAAATACCAGAGGGAAAATGCTAACTGGTAACCTTAGGGTTAAAGATAATTTTAGGTTTTTTTTTTTCAGTCTTTCTATTGTCTCCATTTTCTCAGTTGGCATAGTTTACCTCCTGCCTTTAAAAAACTAACTAGTTAAGGGACGCCCGGGTGGCTTAGTCGGTTAAGCGTCCGACTTTCGCTCAGGTCATGATCTCGCGGTTCGTGGGTTCGAGCCCGCGTCGGGCTCTGTGCTGACTGCCAGCTCGGAGCCTGGAGCCTGTTTCAGTCTGTGATCCCTCTCTCTCTGACCCTCCCCTGCTCACGCTGTCTCTCTCTCTCTCTCTCTCCTAGAAATAAATAAAAAACATTAAAAAAATTTAAAAAAAAACTAGTTAAAAAAAAATAAATAAAAAATTAAAAAAAATAAATAACTAGTTAAAAGGAATTTTTATAAGCAGGAGAAAGAAAGCTTTAAAGCAAGCTAGTGAGTGGGCCCGGGAGGTCGCGGGCGGCGAGCCTCACGCGGACAGCAGTGCCCCCCGCGGACTTGTGCCCAGCGCCTTGTCTTCAGCGCCAGCTGGTGGTGCATGGGCTCGGTTCCTCTTTCATCGCGGGGAGCACCGCGCCCGAGTTCGGGTTGTTTACCAGCGTTATGTAGGCCTCACTCAAGGTGCCCTAACAGATTCAAACAACTTGACTTGACGTTCCAGGCCGCCTACCTAGGTGGCTCTGGCCCTCAAGGCCTCTGGGAGCCTGGCCGCTTTGCCACACCCACGTGTCACCGTGGGTGGTGGTAGGGGCCCCACACACATCCATTCCCTTCCCGCCTCATTGGCCGGATCTCGGTCACAGGGTCGCGCCCGGCCTCCTGACCTCGGGCTCTCGGAAGCGCAGCCGTCTGCTGTGGCCGTGTGCCGGCTCGACT
Source organism: Proteles cristata cristata (assembly GCA_017311185.1). Lineage (NCBI taxonomy): Eukaryota > Metazoa > Chordata > Mammalia > Carnivora > Hyaenidae > Proteles > Proteles cristata. The sequence continues at coordinate 93,473 of JAESUZ010003243.1, forward strand.
GTAGGTGGGGTTTCTGTCCCTCAGAGGCAGCAGAGTGCCGGGCAGTCTTCGGTCCGCCCCCCACCCCCTTGACCCACACCAGCTACTTCCTCCGGCCCAGACGGGCGGCCATGGCCTTCTTCACCAGGCGCTGCTGCGGCTCTTCCTACTCAAGACTCTGGCGAGTGCTGGCCTCCCCGGGTGCGGTGTCCGCACCGGCCAAAGAGCAGCACCGCTGTGTGGACGCACCCACTCGCTGTCCACGGCCACGCCGTCTGCTGGTCTGCAGTGGGATTTGCAAACGTGTCCTGGACAGGTGGCCACGAAAGCAGATCCGGGACCCGGGAGCCCATGGCCACGCTCCGGGGTGCACACCCGCCAGGAGCCACCTGCGCCAACAGGAGTCGTCACGGCAGCGTTAGTCGCCAGACCGCTGAGGCGCTCGTGAGACGTGCAGGACTGAATTGTGACCTGTCAGTGCGGCGGGATGCCATGTGCCACCTGCGAGCGTGAGCTGCCGCCGCCACAGTGGTAACTTTCACAGACGTAGTCCTGAGTCAAAGCGGAGGCACTTTTGGGGGAGTGATGAATATGTTCTGGTAGTAACAATGGTGACGGTGTTGCAATCTTAGGAATATTCTTAAAAACACTTTATTGTGCACTTGAAGATGGTGAGTTTAGGGGTGCGCAGGTGGTTGGGTTAGTGTCTAACTCTCGATTTCCCCTCAGGTCATGATCTTCTGGTTCACGGGATCGAGCCCCGCGTGAGGCTCTGTGCTGACGGCAAAGAGCCTGCTTGGGATTCTCTCCTCCCCAATTCGTGTGCTCACGTTCTCTCACTCTCTGTAAATAAGTAAGTAAATAAATAAATAAAGTTTAAGATTGTGAGTGATAATTCGAATAATAGTTACATGTTGAATTAAAAGCAGACACAGAAGCATGTATAAATTCATTTAAGTGAATTTTTTATTTTTCTTTTTTCATTTTTTTTAAACATGTTTCTTCTTGAGGGGAAGGCAGAGTGTGAGCGGGGGAGGGGCAGAGAGAGGGGGAGACACAGAATCCGAGGCATCCAGGCTCTGAGCTGTCAGCACAGAGCCCAACAAGGGGGTTGAACTCACAAACCGTGAGATCATGACCTGAGCTGAGGTTGGGTGCTTAACCAACTGAGCCGCCCAGACGTCCCTTGTTTTCTTATTTTTAAGTAAGTTCTGTGCCCAGCATTGGGCTCGAACTCACATGTCCGAGATCAAGAGTTGCAGGCTCTGCTGACTGAGCCGTTAACTGGGCAGAGTTCTCTGGTACTTACAGAAGTGGTTCCCTTGGAGGGACAGAAATGTTCTGTGTTGGCCCTTTGTTGTTAAATGGGTGGCACCAGGAGTTCATTGAGATGTGTGTGCTCTGTGCAAGTTACAGCTCACATCAAAGAAAAAACCCCAGGTAGAAAGGACGCCCCGCCTGGGCCAGAGAGCACGTGACCTGGTCACTCCCTCTGCTTCTGCTCCTGTTCCCGCTCCGCCCTACCCGCAGCTTTGCCCGCAGAAGCAGGTCCTTGTCCTTGATGGCCACACTGGAAATGGCTCTGGAGGGCATCCCTGCACAGGTTTGCACAGCAAAGTCTGCTTCCTGTTGGTGCAGATTTGAGGCTTCAAGAAGTGATTGTTTGGGGTCACCTTGGTGGAGCTCCCCGGAAGTGGACTTCCTGCATACGGCTCTCCGGCGATGCATCTGTGAGGAAGGCTGGGTTGGGCAGTGGGGCCGAAGCTGAGGCTGCGGCCCTTCCCAGTGGAGCTCTGGGGTTGGGACAGCACTGGAGGCCCCAGATGGAGGTGAGGACACTCCGGTTCCCGTGAGTAGCCAAGCGTTGGCTGTGGCGTAGTGGCATCTGAGACGGCCGTCCAAGGTCCCTGAGCCGCACACACCTCCTCCCAGCTGCCTTGCAGGGACTTTGCAGTTGTGTTTAAGGTCCTGAGTCAGCGGTGTCAGGTGGGGAGGCGCTCGCGGTGGACTGACCGAGTCATGCATGCACTTGGAAAGCCGTTTGCTGCAGCTGGTGGCAGAAGAGAAGTCAGGGGGCCCGCCTGCACTGTTCCTGCCTGAAGGACACAGGCATCCCCGGGGGCTGAGAGCAGCTTCCGGGTGACAACTAGCCAGGAGTCCGGGAACGGCCTGGGGTTGTCAGGAGCGGATTTCTCTGACCTCTGAATGAGTTTGGAAACAGGTTTCCCAGCACTTCCAGGTGTGACCTCAGCCTGGCTGATGCCTTGTGTGACCTTGAACAGGGGGCCCAGTCACTCTGGGCAGGGCTTCTGACCTTCAAAAGTGTGAGATGACGGACGTGCTGTATTCTGGTGCTGTGTTTGTGGTGCGTTGTCGTACAATGCTGGACAGCTAAGAGTGGGCCTTCCAGGGGAGGGGCGTGGCCTGTGGGGAGGCGGAGTCCTGCCTACAGGTGGTTCCCAGTGTGAGGGTTTCAAAGTGGGGGGTGGGAGTGGGCATCACTCTGAGCAGGGCAGCTGGGCCTGGCACCCTGGCAACTACACGTGTTAACCCCTGACTGAACAAGCTTTCCCCCAGGAACACACCGGTGGGGTGAAGAGCGCCGTGTAGACCGTTAGCACCCCTGTGCCCATGCACCCCTTCCAGTTCTTACTTCTCCATAAAGGTCATCAGGGTCTCAGTTCTCCCACATGGGTTGCTTTTGTCTGTTTTTTTTAACTTGATATAAACATGCCTGCAGTATGAACTCTCTTGTACCTGGCTCCCGCTGCTGAGCATTGCATCTGCGGGATTCATCTTTGCTTTTGTGTTTAGCAGGGTTTGTTTTTCATTGCTACGTATTATTCCTTTGTAGGAGTACTCCTCAGTCTCTCTCTCTCTCGGTTGATTATTTTAGAGGTTATGAATGGTGCTGCTGTAAACATTCCAGCTCTAGACTTGTGCAGGGGAGGCTTGGTGTCATTGAGTGGATGAGAGGAGTGGGTTTTAGTGCACAGACAGACATGTTCTCCAAGGACAGTATAACCATGTAAGAAGGGAGGGGCTGGTGTGGGTGCAAACAGGTAGGTTGTAGATGGGTTAGGAGAAAGTTGGCATTCTCATCTCATTGCGTCTGTCTTACTGAAATAACCCAAGGCATCAGCTGAGAGGGAGGAGGGAGCATTGGACATTTGAGAACAGAGGACAAAGCAGGGGTGGTCTTGTAGGAGAATAAGGAAAGTAGAGGTTGCAAGTGGCCCTCAGGGCCCCGTGAGGCAAGGGATTGTAAATGTACAGATAGCTCAGTTGGCGTGGATGTAGATGCAGAACAGGAAGCAAGTGGAATTTAACCCACATTGGGATTTTGCCACGAAAATGTGATAGAGGAAGGGCAGAGGGAGTTAAGATTAATATACAAGAAGATGATTATAATATATAACCAAAGATAAATACAGTATCACAGACCATGGGATCCAAGCGTGGTGCAGAGGAAAGGGAGTACAGTGAGGGGTGGCAAGGTCAGTACATTTGTTTCTTTGGAAATATGTCTTAATTTTTTAATGGAATCCAAGCCACATCTCTGCCCGTTAATCTGTTCCCATAGTTGGCTGTTGGAGGTGGAACCCCAGAGAAGCTTTCTCAAGTGGGTGTGGCAGGTGGCTGAGATGCACGCTGGGGTGTCCGTGTGTTGGGTGGGTAGTGTGAGCAGGGGAAACGCTCCTCTCTCCCACTCTTTGGATGTGTTTTATCCTCCACTTGCTCCAGCAGATTCCTGTCTGTTGACAAAGACAAAAGGTGATCTTATTCTCCTTTATTTCAGATTCTGACCTAGGAACTTGTGACAAAAAGGTGACTCTGGATTTTGAATTTCTGAGGATGGAAAGCTGCCTAAGACAATGTCAGAAACACTCACAGTGATGGAGCCCCCTGCCGCTGAGTCTGGGGCATTCCCCGAACCCAAATTAGGGGGGCTTTTGGGAAATCCAGAAGGGCAGAACCTGCGGAGCTGTGCCCCTCAGGAGGGAGGTTTCAGGCAGGTGACAGTTACCCACTGGAAGATCCAAGCAGGAGAGGCAGCTCGGGTGGGCAGTAAATCAGGAGAAAGCCCAGTTCTGAGCTCAAACCTCCTCCTCCTCCAGAGAGAGCTTGTGGAAGGAGAAGCCCACCAGTGTGAGACTTGTGGCCAGACTTTCCCATTTAACTCGGACCTTGTAGGACATCAGATTGCGCATACTGGGGAGAAGAAACCTTGCAGGTGTGAGCAGTGTGGGAAAAGCTTCAGCCAGAGCTCCCACCTTGCTGAGCATCAGAGAGCTCACACCGGAGAAAGACTCATCGTGTGCAACATGTGTGGGAAAGACTTCATTCACTACACAGAACTCGCCGAGCATCAGAGGGCACATGCAGGAGGAAAGCCATTCCGATGCGTGCAGTGCGGGAGAGCCTTCCATCACAGCTCAGACCTGGTTCGGCACCAGCGAGTTCACACCCGGGAGAGGCCTTTCGAATGCAAAGAGTGTGGGAAAGGCTTCAGTCAGAGCTCCTTGCTTATTCGCCATCAGAGAATTCACACAGGAGAAAGACCCTACGAATGTAACGAATGTGGAAAGTCTTTCATTAGGAGCTCAAGCCTTATTCGACATTATCAGATCCACACAGAAGTGAAACAGTATGAATGTAAGGAATGTGGGAAGGCCTTCCGTCATCGCTCAGACCTCATTGAACATCAGAGAATTCACACTGGAGAAAGGCCCTTTGAATGTAATGAGTGTGGGAAAGCCTTCATTCGAAGCTCAAAGCTTATTCAGCATCAGAGGATCCATACTGGGGAAAGGCCTTACGTATGCAATGAGTGTGGGAAGCGTTTCAGTCAGACATCAAACTTTACTCAGCATCAGAGAATTCACACTGGAGAGAAGCTCTATGAATGTAATGAATGTGGGAAAGCTTTCTTTCTGAGTTCATACCTTATTCGACACCAGAAAATCCACACTGGAGAGAGAGTGTATGAATGTAAGGAATGTGGGAAAGCCTTTCTCCAGAAAGCTCATCTCACTGAACATCAGAAAATCCACACTGGGGATAGGCCCTTTGAATGTAAAGACTGTGGGAAAGCTTTCATTCAGAGCTCCAAGCTGCTTCTACATCAGATTATTCATACTGGAGAAAAGCCCTATGTATGTAGTTATTGTGGGAAAGGCTTTATTCAGCGATCAAACTTCCTTCAGCACCAGAAGATTCATACTGAAGAGAAACTCTATGAATGTAGTCAATATGGGAAAGATTTCAACCCGACCCCAAACTTTAAAAATAATCAAGGTGTTCACCAGGAGGGACTTCCCTTGAATAAGACCCCCACCATACATTTGGGCGAGAAGTCTGCAGGTCAGGGGGAGCTCACAGCTGACTTACAGTCCTTCTCCCGCTGAGTGAGTGATGTTTGGAAGGGAGTGGCACAAGTCCACATGATTCCATTCATGTGACTTGGGATGTGCCTGCATTTCCCAAAGTCCTAGGCAGGGTTGCTTTCAGAGTGGGCTGTCCCCTACCGCCATGCAGCAGTGCTGGGCTGCTGTCCTCAGCTAGGAGTGTGTGACCTCGAGGGCCACGAGACTGCACAAGTGACTCTGGGCTGGAACAGTGCTGGGGGAAGGGCTGGGTCTCGAAGAAGGCTCTGTATCGTATTGCCAGCTACAGCCCACCCCTGAGTTAAGTCCTTTTTAAAGCAGAACTATGAACCTCATCTCAGTACTTACGAGAATATTACATCGTAAATTTTGATACGTTAAAAGGGCAAGTTGGAGAAAGGTCTTTCTTATTTAAAATCACAGATTGGTTCCCTGTTGTCCTTAGGATGCTTCCCAAGCACCCGGTCCTGCTTTCTCAGGCCTTTTTGCTTCCTGGAGTTTCATCCACTCCTTAACCAGTCACCACGTGGTGTGTGTCGTGGCAACACGCGCTGGTCAGCGCTCCCTGGTCGACACTCCCACTTAACCAAGCGGCTCCTGCCTCCTCGTCTCTGTCCTTGTTTGAGTGCGCTCTGCTTTACACCTGACTAACTCCTCAGGCGTCATGCCGCCCTCAGCCAGCGACCTCCCCAGCCCTGGGCTTGTGTGGCTAGTGAGCATTCTGTTACTGCTCACTCTTTGGTATATCAAAGTTAAGGGTTTTTAAATCTACTCTCACTTTCGTTATTACACTGTTGTTTCCTTATGGACATGATCACAGCTGATTGACTTAATGTGTCCCTGCAACTAGTGCGAGACAATAAAGAGCACACCCCAGATCTGTGTGTGATTGGCACCTCTCTTGCTCTGTCCCTTCTCTACTGCTAGATATTAAATTTGGGGATCCTGTCATTTGTGATGGCATAATTTACCGGTCCACGGGAAGTATCTGGTCTCTCAACCCTGTTGATGTCCCCTTGTACCTGACTTGGAAGCTGTAGCAGCGACTAGCGTAGGACTAGCGTGCCTCATGCTTACTGCCTCCAGAACTCGCCTGTGACTTGTGCCCTTGCTGTTGGGGAGTGCTGTCTTTACGGGGCTGCCTGTGCGGCTTTCTCATCCACTCAAGGGGCACACGTTCCCATGCACTGCGCGAGGTTTTCTGGCTCACTTTGTCATTTATTTGAAGATGTGATCTCGAAGGACCGGTGCTGGACTCTGGGAAAGCAAGTGAAGCTGTTTGGTCCGCTGGGGAAGACACGTGATACCCAGTGGCAAGTGTGAGGCAGAAGCCGCCAGTTGTGTAGGACATCGGTCAGGTGGGGATGAGGTGGGCATGGAGGGTCTGGGTCAGCTTAACAGAAGAGGTGACGCCGGGACCAAACGAGCCGTGGCAGCTCGAGAAAGAGTGACCTGGGAGAGGACCCTGCAGTGCAGGGGGGCGGCAGACTCCTCTTCTGGTAGTTTCACCGCACAGTAGCCGACAGCACTCAGCTTTACACTTGTTGCCTCTAATTTCTTTCCTCTGACATGAGCCAAATCAACCAGTTTTGAAATGACATAAACCATTTTTTTTTGCCCATGAGGGCAGATTTTGAGTTCTTAAATTCCAGCAACCTTAGAAGCCTCCAGGGGCAAGTGAGAAAGGAGCATACTGCACTGCATCTTCTGGAAAATTCCTTATCGCTAGAGGTGTTTCACGTGGTACGGAGGAGATAGTACCAGCGCACCAGCGTCGCCTTGATGAGGCGCAGTCTCCGTGCGGTAACGCCCCCTCAAAGTGGGCGGGGTTTTGAGAAACCATATACCTGTGTGGCCACCATTAGAAGGAAGAATAATAACATTTTCTCACACAGCATTGTGCCATTTGCCCTTCCCCAGCTAACCCCGCCCTAGTCCCGAGTAACCGCTTTCTGTCGGCGTAGCTTAGCTTTGCTTGTTGTAGGCCTTCACGTTAAACAGACCTGTGTGGTGTATGATACTGCGCGTCTTGCTTTGCTTTGCTTTGCTTTGGCATGTTTTACAGACTCGCCCAAGTAGTTCTGTGTTTCGGGATCTCTGAGTAGTGTCCGTTGTACGGACAAGCCATTTGTTATCCAACCGCCTGCTGATAGAAATTTGGGTTTCCAGGTTTGGATCTGACAAATAAAACTGCTATGAGCATTTGTGTAAAAGTATTTATTTGGAAATGCCTCTTTATTTCTCATTGGTGAATGCCTAGGCGTTTACTTTCTGGGTTATAGGTGTGTTTTTTCACTTTATTTAACAGCCGAACGTGCTAACCGATTGCGCCACAGAGACAGAGACTAACTTTATTTATTTATTTTAATGTTTATTTTCGAGAGAGAGAGAGAGAGAGAGAGACAGAGCATGAGTGGGGGAGGGGCAGAGAGAGGGAGACAGAACTCAAAGCAGGCTCGAGGCTCTGAGCTGTCAGCCCAGAGCCCGACACGGGACTTGAACTCACAAACTATGAGATCATGACCTGAGCCAAAGTCGGACGCTTAACCAACTGAGCCACCCTGAAGCCCCAGTGTGTTTCTAACTTTATAAGAAATTGCCAGAAGTTCTTAATAGTGGTTGTACCTTTTACGCTCCTGCCACGGTGCGGCTGTTAGTCGCTCATGTCCTATGGACACTTGATATTGTAACTCATCTGAAATGGAATCCGTCCTAATTGTGTGTGATGGTGTTTGTCTTTCTAATTGGTATTTGTCCACTCAGTGATAGTGTTGAGCATCTTTTCATGTGCACATTGCCATTTTCTATCCTCTTTTGTGATGTGTCCGTCTTTTGCCCATTAAAAAAATTTTTTTAGGGGCGCCTGGGTGGCTTAGTCGGTTAAGCGTCCGACTTTCACTTGGGTCATGATCTCGCGGTTCGTGGGTTCGAGCCCCGCGTCGGGCTCTGTGCTGACTGCCAGCTGAGCCTGGAGCCTGTTTCAGTCTGTGACTCCCTCTCTCTCTGACCCTCCCCTGCTCACGCTGTCTCTCTCTCTCCTAGAAATAAATAAAAACATTTAAAAAAATTTTTTAGGGGCACCTGGGTGGCTTAGTCGGTTAAGCGTCCGACTTTCGCTTAGGTCATGATCTCGCGTTCGTGGGTTCGAGCCCCGCGTCGGGCTCTGTGCTGACTGCCAGCTCAGAGCCTGGAGCCTGTTTCAGTCTGTGACTCCCTCTCTCTCTGACCCTCCCCTGCTCACACTTTCTCTCTCTCCTAGAAATAAATAGAAACATTAAAAAAAAAATTTAAAAAAAAATTTTTTTAATGCTTATTTTTGAGAGAGAGACAGTGAGAATGGGGGAGGGGCAGAGAGAGGGAGACACAGAATCCAAAGCAGGTTCTAGGCTCTGACATGTCAGCACAGAGCTAGATGTGGGACTCAAACTCTCAGACCGCGAGATCATGACCTGAGCTGAAGTCCAGCGCTTAACCGACTGAGCCACACAGGTGCCCCATTGTTAGCCTTTTTTTTTTTTTAATTTCATTTGTTTTTTTTCTTTATGTTTGTTTATTTTTGAGAGACAGAGCATGAGCAGGGGAGGGGCAGAGAAAGAAGGAGACACAGAATCTGAAGTAGGCCCCAGGCTCTGAGCTGTCAGCACAGAGCCCAACACGGGGCTCGAACTCACGAACTGCTAGATCATGACCTGAGCCGATGTTGGCTGCTTAACCGACTGAGCCACCCAGGCGCCCCTATTTGCCCATTTTTTAAATTGGGTGCTTTGTCTTCCTATTACTGACTTCTGAGAGCCTTTTCTATATTGTAGATGAGAGTCTTTTTCCAAACTTATAGTCATTACAAATACTTTAAATCTTTGGTTTGCCTTTTCATTTTCTTAATGGTATCTTTTTTTTCCCTTCAAATTTGTATTTAAATTCTAGTTAACATGTAGTGTAATAATTGGTTTCAGGAGTAGAATTTAGTGAGTCATTACTTACATATAACACCCAGTGCTCAAAGCAGTTGCTCTCTTTGGTACCCATCACCTATTTAGCCCAAATGGTACATTCTGAAGATCAGATTTAAAAACCTGTTTTATTAAGTCTACAATTTACCGAAATTTTTTCTATTTTATGCTTCTTGAGTTCTGTCTAGGTTTTGAAAAAGCTATTTTCCAGTTGTTATTGCTAGTGTGTAGAAACACATTTGATTCTGGTAGCTGACCTTGCGTCCTGCAACCCAGGTGGATTCACATACTGCTTCTACTAAGCGTTTTCTAGATTCTCTAGCATTTCCAGTGCAGATATTCAAAGAATGTTATTTCTTCCTTCCTAATTTATATAGAGTTTTTTTCTTGCTTTGTTTCACTGACTCTAGCATCTTGTACGATTTACATTTGAAAGGATGAGAAGACATGCTTGTTTTGTTTTGATATCAGGGTAATGTTGCTCTCAAAGAGTGGCAAACCATCCTGCCCACATCTATTTTCTGAAGTTGTTTTCATAGTACTAATGTTATGTCTGACTTATATGTGTGATAGATTTCACCCGTGAGACCCTGGGGATTTATTTCTGAGAAAATCACAAATTCAGTTTTTGTTTGTTTTTGAGAGTGCGCAAGCAGGGGAGAGGGATAGAGGGAGAGAAAGAGACTTAAGCAGACTCCACACTCAGCATGGAGCCTGATGCAGGGCTCAGTCACATGACAGATCATGGCCTGAGCTGAGATCAAAGTCAGATGCTTAGCCAAATGAACCACCCAGGTGCCCCCAAATTCAATTTTTACCATAGATTAAACACTTCTCTGATTTTTCTTGTGCCAAGTTTGGTAATCTGCAGCTCTTTCAAGGAATTACTTTTCTAGTACATTAAGTTATTGGCATAAAGTTCAAAACATTCTATTTTTACATTTTTGTGGATTCTGGTTTATATTCTATTTGAATTAGTTATATTGTAAATGATTTCTCCTCTTCCTGCTAATGGTGATTGGTGTCTTTAAAAAAAATTTTTTTAATGTCTTTTATTTATTTCTGAGAGAGAGCGAGATGGCGTGAGCAGGGGAGGGTCAGAGAGAGAGGGAGACACAGAATCTGAAACAGGCTCCAGGCTCTGGGCTTCAGCACAGAGCCCAATGTGGGGCTCAAACTCACTAGCCGTGAGATCATGACCTGAGCCGAAGTCGGACACTTAACAGACTGAGCCCCCCAGGCACCCCTGGTGTCTTTTTTTTTTTTTTTTTTTTTCTAGGAGAGAGAGACCGCATGAGCAGGGGAGGGTCAGAGAGAGAGGGAGTCACAGACCGAAACAGGCTCCAGGCTCTGAGCTGGCAGTCAGCACACAGCCCGACGTGGGGCTCGAACCCACGAACCGCGAGATCATGACCCAAGCGAAAGTCGGACGCTTAACCGACTAAGCCACCCAGGCGCCCCAGGTGGTGTCTTCTTTTTGATCACCATGCCTAGGTATTCACCAATCTTATCGCTGCTTTCAAAGACACAGCTTTTGTTGTCTTTGATTTTTCTCCATTGTTTGTCCGTTTTCTAGGTCATTGAAATAGAATCATTTTATTTCTTTCCTTCCATTTTGAACTAATTTCCCCTTTTCTAGCTTATAGAAGTGGAAGCTTAGTCATTCGTTTTAGATCATTTTTCTTTTCTCATATAAGCTCTGAAACTGACCAGTTTTCCTCTAAATGCTGCATCACTGCAGCTACACTCCATAAATGTTGATATGTTGTTTTCATCATTTAGTAAAAAGTATTTTCCTATTTCTCTTGGGATTTTTTTTCCTTTGACTATGACTTATGTAGAAATGTGTTTAATTTCCAAATACTTGGGGGCATTTTTGAGTTATTCTTATTACTGATTTCTGATGTATTCCATTATATAATCAGACAACATACGTCCCGTATTAACTCTCTGATTCAATACCTGTTTTATAGCGCTCCCTGTGCCTCTGCAAAGCACTTGCATCCCACCGCTGCCGCTTAGGCCAGTCTGTCTGGTAGGTGTGTTCATGTTTTCTGTATCTTTCCTGATTTTCTTTCTACTTTTCTGTCACTGACAGAGGAATGTTGGAGTCGCCAGTTATGATTGGATTTGTCTTTTTTTCCTTCGTGTTGTCAAATTTATGTATTTTGCACCTCTGGTTTGGGTTACATAAACATTTAGATTTGCTGGGCTTTTCAAAAAAATTTTTTAAATCCTTATTTTTGAGAGAGAGACAGAGTGTGAAGTGGGGGGAGGGGCAAGAGGAGAGGGAGTCACATCTGAACCAGGTTCCATCTCCACAAACTGTGAGATCATGATTGAGCTGAAGTTGGATGCCCAACCAACTGAGCCGCCGAGGTGCCGTGATTTGTTGGGTTTTTTGATGACCCTTTTGTCATTTAAAAGTGTCCATCTTTGGTACTTTTTAAAAACCCAAAATTTGGGGCGCCTGGGTGGCTTAGTCGGTTAAGCGTCCGACTTTCGCTTAGGTCATGATCTCGCGGTTCGTGGGTTCGAGCCCCGCGTCGGGCTCTGTGCTGACTGCCAGCTCAGAGCCTGGAGCCTGTTTCAGTCTGTGACTCCCTCTCTCTCTGATCCTCCCCTGCTCATGCTGTCTCTCTCTCCTAGAAATAAAAAAATAAATAAATAAATAAATAAATAAAATAAAAACCCAAAATTTGATGCTAATACAGCTGTTTTAGGGTTATGATTAGTGCTTCCAGGATATAATTGTACTTTTTTCTTTTAACCTAGGTATGTCAGTATATTTTTTTATGTATATATGTCAGTTTTTTAATTTTTTTTAATGTTTTTTTATTTTTTTTTAATGTTTTATTTATTTCTAGGAGAGAGAGAGAGAGAGAGACAACGTGAGCAGGGGAGGGTCAGAGAGAGAAGGAGTGACAGACTCTGAAACAGGCTCCAGGCTCTGAGCTGCCAGCACAGAGCCCGACGCGGGGCTCGAACCCATGAACCGCGAGATCATGACCTAAGCGAAAGTCGGACACTTAACCGACTAAGCCACCAAGACACCCTATGTTTTATTTATTTTTAAGATAGCGTGAGCAGGGAAGGGTCAGAGAGAGAGGGAGACACAGAATCTGAAGACAGACTCCAGGTTCTGAGCTAGCTGTCTGCACAGAGCCCGACATACGGCTTGAACCCACAAACCGTGAGATCATGACCTGAGCCAAAGTCAGACGCTTAACCGACTGAGCCACCCAGGCGTCCCTATATGTCAGTATATTTAAAGTGCATTTCTTGGAGCCTTAGTGGCTCAGTCCGTTAACCATCTGACTGGCTCAGGTCATGATCTCATGGTTCATGTGTTGGAGCTCCGCATCGGGCTCTGCACTGACACTGCATTGTCTCCTTGGGATTCTCTCTCTCCCTCTCCCTCTGCCCCTCCCCAGCTTGTGCTTTCTCTCTCAAAATAAATAAACTTAGAAAAAAGAAAGGTTTTGTCAGTGGCTGTCAGGCATTTGGTTATGATGTGCCTTGCCGTGTTTTTTGTTTTATCCTGATTGGGTTTATTGTTTTGGGATTTGTTTATTGGCTTTGGATTTATTATTTTCAGCAAATTTATAATCTTTTCCGTTACAGTTTCTGTGTGGCAGTGGGCGGGGTTGGGTGGTAGAGCAGCCAAGTCTTTCCTGCACTGGAGTGTGGGGAGTGCCCTGGTGTGTTGTGTGTGGTGGGCACGTGCTGTGGACCAAGCTGTGGGGTGGGAGGGGCTTGGGGCTGGGCATCCCAGTCCCCAGGGATTACGGGCACATCGATCAGCACTTGGGCTAAGAGGTCTCCCATGCACTGGACTCCCGGAGTCCCAGTTGTCCTCCTGCCACTGTCCCTGTGCCAAGGGAATGAGCCAAAGCCAGGTGCCCGAGCATGTGCCCTGCTCGGTAGGGTCTTCCCGTCTGCAAACCAGGCCCACTGTGCTTTCTGTGTGGGGTCTGTACCCCCTCCCAGCTCTTCCTGGGATGGCACTAGCCCCCTAAGTCAGCCCTCTTGCCCCCCACCCCCCCACCCCCATGGCGGGCTAGGGCTCCCAGCTGCCTGACCCTTGACAAGTACCAGGATAACGGCAGCAGGTAGAGCCCTCAGGAGAAATAAGATCAGCCCAGGCTATGGTTCAGCATCCCCGGCAGAATTTTTAATTTTTTTTATTTTATATTTTTAAACATTAAATTTTTAATTTTTATTTACTTTTGGGAGACAAACAAAAGCAAAAATATATCTGTATAGTACTTCATCATAAATTAAATTTAAATAAAGACTTGTGCATCAAAGGGCACTATCACAGACTAAAAGGCCACAATGGGAGAAAAATATTTGCACATATCTAATAAAAGATTAATACCCAGAATATATAAAGAACTCCTAAAAACAGCAGTAACAAAACTGAATTCAAAAATGGGCAAAGGACTTCAATAAATGTCTCTCCACAGAAGATATGTGTGCATTTTTTTTTTAATGTTTTATTTATTTCCAGGAGACAGAGAGAGAGAGAGAGCGCGAGCAGGGGAGGGTCAGAGAGAGAGGGAGTCACAGACTGAAACAGGCTCCAGGCTCCGAGCTGGCAGTCAGCACAGAGCCCGACGCGGGGCTCGAACCCACGAACCGCGAGATCATGACCCAAGCGAAAGTCGGACACCCAACCGACTAAGCCACCCAGGCGCCCCATATGTGTGCATTTTTTTAAAAGTTTATTTATTTTGAGACAAAAGCCATGAGTGCCCGCAGAGGAGGGGCAGAGAGAGAGGGAGAGAAGAAAATCCCACGCAGGTTCTGCACTGTCAGCACCAGAAGCCAATACGGGGCTCGAACTCAAGAAGCCATGAGATCACGACCTGAGCTGAAATCTAGAGTTGGACATTTAATGGTACTATCACAAAAACAGACACTCAGATCAATGGAACAGAACAGAGAACCCAGAAATGGACCCACAGACGTATGGCCAACCAGTCTTTAACAAAGCAGGAAAGAATATCCAATAGAATAAAGACAGTCTCTTCAGCAAGTGGTGCTGGGAACACTGGACAGCGACATGCAGAGAAATGAACTTGGATCACTTTCTTACACCAGACACAAAAATAAACTCAAAATGGATGAAAGATCTAAATGTAAGACATGAAGCCATCAAAATCCTCAAGAAGAAAGCAGGCAAAAACCTCTCTGACTTCAGCTGCAGCAACTTCTCACTCAACCCGTCTCTGGAGGCAAAGAAAACAGAAGCAAAAATGAACTATTGGGACCTCACCAAAATAAAAAGCTTCTGCCCAGTGAAGGAAACAGTCAGCAAAACTAAAAGGCAACCGATGGAATGGGAGGAGATATTTGCAAATGACATCTCAGATAAAAGGTTAATGTCCAAAATCTATAAAGAACTTATCAAACGCAGTGGCCAAACAACAAATAGCCCAGTGAAGAAGTGGGCAAAAGGCATGAATAGACACCTCTCCAAAGAGGACTTCCAGATGGCCAACCGACACATGAAAAGATGTTCACTCATCATCAGGGAAATACAAATCAAAACCCCAATGAGATACCACCTCACGGCTGTCAGAACGGCTGACATTAACAACTCAGGCAACAACAGTTGTTGTCCAGGATGCAGAGAAAGAGGAACCATTTTGTGCTACCGATAGGAATGCAAACTGGTGCAGCCACTCTGGAAAACAGTATGGAGGTTCCTCAAAAAACTAAAAATAGAACTACCCTTCGGTCCAGCAATTGCACTACTAGATATTTATCTGAGGGATACAGGTGTGCTGTTTCAAAGGGGCACATGCACCCCAATGTTTATAGCAGCGCTGTCAACAACAGCCAAAATATAGAAAGAGCCCAAGTGTCCATCGATGGATGAATGGATAAAGAAGATGTATACATACACACACACACACAATGGACTATATTACTCAGCATTCAAAAAGAATGAAATCTTGCCATTTGCAGCTATGTGGATCAAACTAGAGGGCATTATGCCAAGTGAAATTAGTTAGAGAAAGACAAATGTCATAGGACTTCACTCATATGAGGACTTTAAGATACAAAACAGATGAGCATAAAGGAAGGGAAGCAAAAATAATATAAAACGGGGACAAAATATAAGAGACTCTTAAATATGGAGAACAAACAGAGGGTTACTGGAGGGGTTGTGGGAAGGGGCATGGGTTAAATGGGTGAGGGGCAGTAAGGAACCTACTCTGAAATCATTGTTGCACTAAATGCTAACTAACTTGGATGTCAATTTTAAAAAAGACATTCAAAAAGTTGGACACTTAACTGTTGGGCCGGCTGAGAGGTGGGGCAGAGACGCCACAGAACGGCAGACCTTCTTAGGCTGGCTGACCTTCCCGCCACTACATCAGTGGCCGTTACTGCATCGGCGGGAAACAGAAATTTAAACCTTCCGACCCTGGACTTTCCAGTCAAGAGACTGTCCCTGTTATCTGAACGCCCACTAACAGGCTATAAAACACCACCACCACCCAACCAGGCCGCGACTTCCCCGGCTGGAGTCGACTTCTTCCTCTCTGGAGTCGCGGAACCTCGCCCGGGGACGCAGGCAATGAAACTGTCCCCGTAAATTTTCTCGCCTTGGTCGAGGGTGCAGGCAATGAAACTCCTTCTGCGGAACCTTTTGCCTTGGAGTCTTTTTTCACTCAAAAGCCTTACATTAACCAGCTGAACCACCCAGGAGCCCCTCAGAAATGATATCCGAATGGCCAATAAACACACCAGAAGACACTTGATGTCCTTAATCACTAGGGAAATGCGTACCCAAACCAAGTGAGAAACACCACACCCCCACTGGGATGGCTGGTGTGAAAAATAAGTAACAAGTGTTGGCGAGGATGTGGAGAAGTTGGAACCCTCGGGTTCTGTGGAGGGGAATGTAAGGTGGTCCAGCCCCTTTGGGAAACAGTACAACTGCTCCTCCAAAATGTTTAAATAGAATTACCGTTTAACCCCTCAACTCCACTTCTGTGTAAATACTCAAAAGAAATGAAAGCAGGGACTGGCAGAGATACTTGCACACCCACGTCCATAGCACTATTATTCACAACAGCCAAAGGGTGGAAGCCATCCAGGTGTCCATCAAGGGATGGACGGATACACAACATGCGGCTTAGCCATACAATGGAATATTACTCCATCCTAAAACAACCCGGGGCACGTGCTGCAACATGAGTGAAGTGTGAGGGCTTCTGCACGTGAAACGAGGCCGTCACAAAGACCAATATCGAACGATTCCACTGAATGTGAGGCGTTTAACCATTAAGACCAGAGGGCGAAGAACGTCGCCAGGGACTGAGGGGAGGAAGTGGCTGTTTGATGGATCCAGAATCCCTCTTTTGCGAGATCCAGAGGTTGGAGCCTAAACGGAAACACGGTGAATGTTAAAAGTGCACTGTGAAGTCAAAAATAGTTAAGACGGGGAATTTTAAGTTACGTGTCTTTCACAATCAAACATAAGACCCCACCGGCCGGGCGGGTTGCGAGCTCGCACCGCAGCGGGCGGTGGGCGGCGGAGCTGGCGTCCGGCGGCTTCCGGGGAGACGGCAGCACGAGGGGCCGGGGGTGGCGGGGGCCGCGCTTCGGTGGGTGATGGAGGGACGCTGCACTACCCAGGGGGAGGGACCCCTGAACCGAAAGCTTCCAGAAGCGACGCCATGGCCCTTTAGTCGCCGCGCCCCGCACCCCTGGTGAAGGGATGGAGCCCGCGGAGCGGCCAGCACTCTGGAGGCGCGGCGGAGGGCTGCGGCGGGTGAGCGAGGGCGGGAGGTGAGCACAGCCGGGGAACGAGGGCCCCAGGGGACGGTCGCTGCGGCGAAGCCAGCCACCGTCCTGGCGGCCCGCGCGCACCACCGAGATGCGCCTCGGGGCGGGAGCGCCGCTTCCGGCGGCGGGAGGAGCGCTTCCGCCTGGGAAGAGCGGCGGCGGCGGCGGCCCGGGGCGGTCCTCCGAGGCGCGCACGCGGGACGTGCCTGGACGGTCCCTGACCGTCCGTCCCAAACACCCGGCCCTCCACGCCCCGCTCTGTGCCCCTCCCCGGCGGCCCCACCGGGAAGGTGGGTGTCCGCAGGTGGGAGCCCCTTCCTCCCGCCCGCGCTCCGCCGTTCCCGGTGCCGGGTGTCCTCGCGGCCGCTGCGCGCCGTTCCCGCCCTCGGTGTCCGCGGCCGGCTTCCCCGCCCCCACCGCCCCGCAGCCCTTCGATTTGTCCACCTCGAGGGACCTTTCCAAAATGGAACTTGTCCCCGAGCTGCCCCACCGCGGCCGGGACGGCGGCGGTGCGGGGGTCTGGGCTGCGGGTCCGGCCGTCGCTCGTGCGGTGCGCCCCCTCCCCCGCTTGTTTGCAGCTCACGGGGTCTCCCCGGTGGTGGCGCGCGGTGGGCGCCCGGCTCGCGGGGCTGCGCGGAGTCCTTCGCGGGCGTGGCCACTAAGCCCCGGGGAGCGCAGTGCCTCCGCCAAACCCTCGGGAGCGGGGCTCGATGCTCCGTCTCGTGGGTCCTTTGGTGAAGCCTTCACATATTTTGCTCATTTTAAGCTTTCTTTCGTTTCGGTTTGTTTTGTTTTGTTAATGATTTGTAGGATTTCTAGTTCTGGATAGGAGTCTTTTCTCATAGATGTGTATTGAGAATATTTTCTCCCAGGCTGCGACTTGCTTTTTCATTGAACTGTCTTTTGATACGCAGAAAAAAAAATTTTTTTAATGTTTATTTTTGAGAGAGAGCGTGAATGGGGGAGGGGCAGAGAGAGAGGGAGACACAAAATCCGAAGCAGCTCCAGGCTCTGAGCTGTCAGCACAGAGCCCGACACGGGGCTCGAACCCACGAGCCATGAGATCATGACCTGAGCTGAAGGTGGACACCTAACCGACTGAGCCACCCAGGCGCCCCTGGGTTTCCTATTTTTAGAGCAGTTTTAGGTTTACTGAAAAAACTGATCAGAAAGTATAGTACCCATATCCCCACACCCCAGTTCCTCCCATTACCCTCCACCTTGCGTTAAAGCAGTTCACCTGCTATAACCAGTGAGCCAATACTGATCCGTTATTAACAAAGCTGCACAGTTTCCCTCAGGGCTCACTCTTGGCCCGTGCATGCTGCGGGTTCGGACAGGTGTGTAATGACGTGTGCCCACTATGAGAGTGTCACACAGTGCAGTTTTACTGCCCTGAAGCCTCTGTGCTGACCGTCCCTCCCATACCCCCCAGACCCTAGCCCCCTCTCATCTTTTACCGTCTCCACAGTTTGCCTTTTCCAGAATGTCACAGACTTGGTGTCATACCGTGTGTAGCCTTCTCAGACTGGCTTCTTTTGCCTCATAATACGCATTTAGGGTCCCTCCTGGCTCGATAGCTTGTTTCTACTTAGTGCCGCCTAGAATCCGTTGTCCGAATGGACCACAGATTGTTTATCTGCTCACCTGCTGACAGACACCTGGGCTATCCCGGGTTTGGGGACTCTGAATGAAACCTCTATAAACTCTGTGTGCAGGTTGTCGTGTGGACATCATTTTCAACTCTCTGGAGTAAATACCAGGCAATGTGACTGCTGGATCGGATGGAAAGAGAGTGTTCAGTGTGTGAAAACTTAAACCATCTTCCATAGTGGCTGCCCCATTTTGTGTCCCCACCAGCCACGAGTGAGCGTCTGTGTGGCTTAATATCCTCACCTGCGTGTTGTGGTGTTAGTGTTTTGGATTGTAGCCATTCTAACAAATGTGTGTTTACTTGTTCGTAATGTTTGGATCTTTAGTCACAAAGGATGACTTTCCAGACCAGCCTGATGCATGAAAGCCCTTTACTTGTTCAGAATCCACCTGACCCCTGACATGGCTTTCACCCAAGGGCTGGGTCCCCCTGTGTGGAGGCATGACTCAGCCAGCTGACCCGGGATCCAGGCCCAGGCAGGGAGGACCGGGCTCCTGGCCACACCTCATGGCTGCTCACTTCCCTGCTCTCTGGTCACTGCCTGTGTCAGCACCCACCCAGGCCCTGCCTGGCTTGGAACAGCGAACCCAGGGGCACTGTCCTTACCATGACCTTCACTGAACCTGGGGGCCCTCCCCTGGGACTTGGTGTCCCTCCTGCCCCTGCTGCAGTGATTAGAAGCTGAACAGGGTCACTGGCTCTTCGTGGGGGTGGGGGGAGGACAGAGCATGGCTGCAGGTGGGCTCACTCTGGTCCTCACTCTTTGGACTGGCCTGAAGGTCCTGGGAAAGAATGTAGGCAGTGATGGGAAAACCCCATGTCACCCACCTGGTGAGCAGTGGTGACTTGGAGCAGGAGCCACAGTGCAGTGGACAGGTGTGCAGGGGGCAGAGGAGGGTGGTTGTCACAATCTGAAGGAGCCCCGGACTGGAGGTGCCCACTTGAGTCTTCCACTGCTGGGTCTCCCACAGGCTGGGTGTCCCCTGGAGCCCAGCCTCGGGAGCTGAGGGCTCACACTCTCCTCTGTCCCCAGAGTGTTTTGGGGGCAGCAGCTGGACAGGGCAGACCAGGGCTGTGTTGGAGCAGCTTGTTCAGAGGGAGAAGTCAGAAAGCTGCTCACGGAATAAGGGAGGAGCAGAAGTGGCCCAGCAGGATTGTTACAGTAAACATCCTCGAAGCACAAGTTACATACAGACTTGTCCCAAGTGGGGAGTGTGCAGCTAGATGGGTTCTCACAAAGAAAGCAATGTGGGTAATCTTGTTATCAGTAGGTTCTAAACCAGGAAGGTATGATGGAAATTTAAAAAACTCTAAGGGGTAGGAGGAGGGTACATGTATTCATCATCTTCATGAATCATAAACTGAAATGTGCACGGTCGCATCCCTCAGGTGACCACTGGCAGAGAGGAAGAACAGGGTTTCCACACGAGTAGAGAGAAACAGATGAAATGGGAGCAGTTCACGTGAGACATGAACAGAGAGAAAGAAAAGTACAGTAAGTATAAAATAAACTGATAAAAAAGTACTGCTACTAATACCACACATCAGCCAATATGAATGAACTGCATTCTGTAGGTAAAAGACAAAGACCTTTGGACTGTATTTAAGATGATAAGAACCACTTATACTGCTCTGAGGACACATCTGAAATATAAAATGGACGCCCATAGAAAGGGACATGTAAGACAAACCAACAGAGAGCTGAGCACCCACATTAATAACAGACAGGCTGTGGGCAGAGGCAAGGAAGAACATTGCAGGCTGATAAAAGGTTCCATTTACGAGGAAGAGCTAGTGATCTAAACTTGTATGCAATTAATAATTGCTTCAAAAATACATAAAATAGGGGCGCCTGGGTGGCTTAGTCGGTTAAGCGTCCGACTTTCACTTAGGTCATGATCTCGCGGTTCGTGGGTTCGGGCCCCGCGTCCGGCTCTGTGCTGACTGCCAGCTCGGAGCCTGGAGCCTGTTTCAGTATGTGACTCCCTCTCTCTCTGACCCTCCCCTGCTCACGCTGTCTCCCTCTCTCTCCTAGAAATAAATAAAACATTTAAAAAAAATACATAAAATAAAAATGGCAGAACTACAAAGAGAAATTGACAAATGCCTACTCTGATGTCTCTCACTATTTCATGGAAATCAGTGGGGTAGCGTGTCTTGAAGACAAGGGATGTCTGGGCAGAAGAGAGACTGGAGTGTCAGTTGCTCAAGGAATGCCCGAGATGAAGAAGCATGGGGCATGCTGCTGCTTGTTAGCCTCATAATTACGAAGAAACTCTATCTTGACTTAACACTTCAGATTAGAATAGGGGTTTGAACAAGGTCTATATGTTGCATTTAATGGAAATGTATCTTAAGTCTGCTAGTGCATAACAATGTCCCCTCCCTCTTTAAAAAAAATTCCTTCCATTTATTTTTTGGGAAAAAGCAGTCATTTGGCCTATAGAGAATTTGGATGATTACATCCTTACTCTCTTTTTTAATATGTTCCTTTTCCCCCTGTATTTTGTATACATTAGTAGTTATATCCAGAAACTTGATTAGCAACTTTTTTTATTTAAAAAAATTTTTAGGGGCGCCTGGGTGGCTCAGTCGGTTAAGTGTCCGACTTTGGCTCAGGTCATGATTTCACGGTTCATGGGTTTGAACAGAGAGGGTTCTGTGTCTCCCTCTCTGACCCTCCCCTGCTCACGCTGTCTCTCTCTCTCTCTCTCTCTCTCAGAAATAAAGCATTTAAAATTAAAAAAAAATTAATGTTTATTTTTGAGACAGAGAGACAGATGATGAGCAGGGAACAGGCAGAGAGAGGGAGACACAGAATCGGAAACAGGCTCCAGGCTCCAAGCTGTCAGCACAGAGCCCAACGCAAGGCTCGAACTCACAAACTATGAGATTGTAAGTTGAGCTGAAGTCGGATGCTCAACCGACTGAGCCCAAGATCAACTTTTAAAAAATCTTTATTTATTTTTGAGAGAGTGCGAGCAGGGGAGGAACAGAGAGAGAGGGAGACACAGAATCTGAAGCAGGCTCCAAGCTATCAGCGCAGAGCCTGACACAGAGCTTGAATTCACAAACCATGAGATCATGACCTGAGCCAAAGTCTGATGCTTAACCAACTGACCCACCTAGGCACCCTGATTATATCAGTTTTGTTTCTCATCAAGAGTGCTCTGTGTTGCACTGCACAGGATTATTGCTTCACACCAGGAGGTACTTAATATCTGTTAGCAAAGTTAGGGTCACTCATGGGTTCACAGGGTCAGCTGAATCCTCCATTTCTTCATAAGTCTTCTACCTGCCTTTCACTACCATCATGACATTCCCAATTATTTCTTCTGCATTTATTATATGGAATTCTATATATAACTTCCTTTCACCAATTTATCCTGACATACAGTTCATAGGGGAAAGGCAGAATGGATGTGATTCTTCATTTATCAATTTTTAGAATAATGGGTTATTGTACAAGCAACCGTCAAGACGACCCATGGAATGGGTGCTTATACTGTTTTAAACTTATGCATTTTATATATTTGATATGTTTCTATTCAGTACAGCCATTATTCTTTTTGATGCTGAAATTATTGACTCTGGCCATTCAGAGTCTTTCACTTTTGTCACCCTGTCCCTCCGGCAGGTCCCTCTCTGGGAGCAACCTTGCTTTCTGGCACAAGATATCCTAAACTCATTTTGTATTATTTCCTTCCCCAAATCACAAAGGAGCCCTAGTTCCTTTTAAACAGAAATGGTGAACTCTTCCAAGAGTGTGTTTACTGCTGGGGGGTGGGGGGGCTAGGTGCACTGCTCACCCAGAACATTTAAAATCTCACGGTGGGGGAGGGCCGGCCAGAGCATACAGAAACCCAAATACAGCTAGGTGAGGCAGGATGGGGTTTCTGCCCATTTCCTCTGGGTGGTTCACCTTCATTGTGCGCTATGCTATTAAAAGCTCCGTTTTAAACCTGTGATCTGAACTCCTGCCTCCACCGGGCCCAGGTCCAGCCCTGGTTGCACCCGCCCTGATCATCCCTAGGGCCCTCCAGTGTGGGCTGTGAAAATTCACCAAGGCAAACCTCGTTTCGAATGGAGCGGGATGGAGCCGGCAGGCCAGCAGGGGGAGCTCTCGCTGCCCTACCGTCTTGTCAATTGCAGACCCAGGTGGGACCCTGCGGGTCACTACTTTGCGGCCCCACCAGGGGCCGCCCTGCCGGCAGCTCAGCCACCGCGCAGCCACTACACTTTCAGCTCTGTTTACTCCAAAGGACTTTTTGTTTACAACAACCGCGCCCAGCTCCTCCTTTCTTCTATAAAAGGGTGTTCAGTTCCTTTGTTCCGAGGCCTCGCCTGTGGCCTTGCCCTCCCTTGCTTGTCTTGGACTGCAGTTCTCTGCTCTTCCTGAACAAACCTATTTCTGCTGGTAAAATACCTGGCATTTTTATTTTTAAAGTTAACAAGGCCATCGGGGTTTGCTGTTTGGACCCATGGTCCGTGCGCCCCGGTGGGGGGCTGCTCTTCGGAGCCCCATAGGCCGCACAGGGTGTGCACCCTCCTGCCAGAAGTGCACCCGCCAGCCAGCCTAGCCACGGCCACCCCATTTGGGCCTCTCCAGCACTGGGCACCAGTGTGCAACCACAGACCCAGAATTTTCAGGAACCATCCCTCGGTGCTCAGGATGAAGCCCCTCGCCCTTGGCGGGTATTGACGGTGCCCAGGGCTTGGGCTCTCCCAAACATGGGACCCCCAAACGTGGCTGTGGCTGAGTACAAACCACAACTGTGAGGCGTCTTAATAACCAGCCTCTGCACGTTGAGACTGACAACTAGGTGCGGTGTGTGGCCCCGGCAGAGGGGTGGCTGCAAAAACACCGTGGGGACAAGTGATATCATTCCAGGGGGTCTGTGGCTCAGCTAATACTGTCTTCTCTGTGCTGAGTTTCCGGATTTGGATCATTGTCCTGGGGTAGGAGAGCTGCCTGTGCTCAGGAACACGGAAGGATTTAAAAGTGGAGGGGCAGGCGTCTTGAGCCTAATCTCAGGTACTTCAGGAGAAAATGCAGGCTCGGCGGCAGGGGCGGAACGCCGACTGCTGGCGAGTACCTGGTGACACGGGAGTTATCTGTGCTCTGCAACTTTTCTCCAAGTTGGAAATCATGTTCAAATTACAAATTACCCCCAAATCCTCAATAGGTTCAAAATAAACCCTCTGTGGTCCCCGTGGGGCTGGAGACAACCCCGCCGCCGGCCGGCCCTCCCGACCACAGCGCACCCCGGGCTGGCCCTCCCGGGCGGTGCGACTCCTTTGCTGCTCTTACACCTTCTGTCGGCGCCGGCGATGTCCGCCTCCGTCGGCCCCGGTGGGAGGACCCTGGGGTGGCCGTCTTCTCTGTCCGCGGAGCAGCTGAGGTCAGCTGTGGAGCAGAGGGAGGCCAGTTCCCCGCAGACATACAGGGCGAGGGGCGCATCAGGCTACTTTGCGGCTCTGAAGCCAGAACGAGTGGCCCCTGTGCCGCCGGAAACGCTGCAGCGGGAGAGCAGGCCGTGCGGAGCCGTGAGCGGGTCACACCTTTATTAACACCGACTTCACCAAACGCCTGAGCGCCGCGCGCCCTCGCCTCCACACGCCCTCCACGACCTCCGTGGGGCGGCTTCCCCTGCAGCGTCAGTGTCCATGGTCTCCTGCGTCTGGGCGGCCGGAAGAGCCTGGCCCCGGGACAGAGTTGGCAGAGGAGGTGGTGTCCCGCGAGACCCCCTGTAATGAGGCCGGCGTAGAGACCTGGGAGCCTGGGCGCGACGGGGTCAAGGACGGGACTCCGGAGGCCTGATGGTACGCGACCAAGGACGGGCGCCCGGAGCCCGCGCGCAATGGGGCCTGGAATGAAACCCCTGAACCCGCCTTTGATGGGGCCCTGGAGCCCACACGCGGGAGCCATGTCGGGACCTGGGAGGGCTCGCGCGATGGGACTGTGGAGGCGGCGAGGGTGCCCTGACGCGTGGCGGCCGCGGCGGCGGCGGCGGCGGCGGCGGTGGCGGCGGCGGTGGCGGCGGCGGCGGCCAGAGCGGCGGCGGTGGCGGCGGCGGTGGCGGCGGCGGCCGCGACGGCGGCGGCGGCGGCGGCGGTGGCGGCGGCGGTGGCGGCGGCGGCGGCGGCGGCGGCGGTGGCGGCGGCGGCGGCGGCGGCGGCCAGAGCGGCGGGCCCTCCGGGCCCCTGCGCAGCCAGGCGTGCACACGAGCCAGGCCCCGAGTGTCCTCGTGCTCGCGCCACAGCTGCTCACGCTGCTCCAGCAGCTGGCGCCGCGCGGCGTGCAGCAGCTGGGCCCAGCCGAGCAGCCGCAGCAGCTCCTGCCGCAGGCGCACGTTGTCCGCCCTGACCGCCTGCGTGTGCGCGACGAGCGCGCGCGCCGCCTCTCGCTCCGCGCGCCGCGCCAGGGACTGCACGCGCAGCCGCGCCTCGCGCTCGAAGGCCGCCTTGTCCTCCAGGAAGCGCCTTTTCACGCGGTGAAGCAGCTGCGTGTGCTCCACGCGCATGTGCAGCAGCTCGCGCTCCAGCGCCCGGATCCGGGCCAACTGCTCCAGCTGCAGCTCCTGCGGCGGGGGCGCGGGTCAGCGCGGGGCCGCGGCGCCCCCGCCCCGCCCGCCGGGCTCGCCCGCGCGCGCACTCGCCTTGTAGGGCTGCAGCTCCTGCACCTGCCGCGCCAGCCGCGCCGCGCGCCCCTCCATCTCCAGCAGCTGCGCGCGCACTCCGTCCTGGCGCCCGTGGTAGAGCGCCTCGAGCTCGGCCCGCTGACAGTGGATCTGGGTCAGGTCCGCGCGGTTCTGGTCTTCCAGCCGGACGATGGCTTGGGCGCAGCGCTGCGCGCGCGCGCTCGCGTAGCTGGCGTAGAGCCGGTTCTCCTCGCGCAAGCGCAGCGCCTCGCCGTCCAGGAAGGCGTTCGCCTCGATCACCCGGTCCACGCGCGCCTCGCAGGCGTCCAGCTGCTCCGAGAGCCGCTTGTACTCGCGCTGCAGGTGCTGCGCACGCTCCGACAGCGGCGGCTCGGCCGCGTCTCCCGCCGCGCCCGGCCGGCGCCCCGCGCTGGGCCCGCCCCTCTTGGGAGCCATGAGTGGGGCTTCACGCGTGAAGGCCTGCCCCAGCCCGCTCCTCCAGCTCAGCCCTTCCCGTCCCCCGGCCCGAAAATCCTAGCGGGGTGGGACGCGTCTCAGGGGCAGGAGGTTGAGGGAGGCAGAATCAGGGCTGCGGGGGTCAGGACACCATCTCCGACCTTTACTTTTGGGGCTCCCCCGGACCTTGGCGGTCGGCCGTCGGGATGTGCCCACCTCAGCAACGTTGGCGTTCAGCCTGCACGATCTCCGTGGAGACCGAACTTAGTCGCCCTCCCCCACTCCCTCCCCGTCGCTGGGGCAACGGCCCGGCTTCCCCTTCCACCCTCTCCCCGCACCCTCGCTCGAAGTCCGCGCGTGACAGGCCCGTGGGCGCCCCTGCAGAGGGCCCGCCCCAGACAGCCTTCCGGAGGCGGACGCTGGCCTTGCCTCTGAACCGGACCCAGCAGCAGCCCAGGTGGTCCCCTGTTCACGTGCCAGACTCGGGCCCTTCGCCGTCTGTCCACCAGGGGACCCTCACCCCCGGCGCCCCCAGTTTCCGACCTCCAGACGTGGGCAAGCCCCCACCCCCCGTGTGACACTTCCCTCCATCTTGTCAGGACAGAGTGTCCCCACAACTTTCATCTCTCTGGGGATCCTAGTTTTCCTCGAAGCACTTGGTGATTCTTTCCCCTCTTTCTGGAAGCCTCCATGGGAGTTGACGTTAGTGGGAAGATCGTGTCCATTCGGACGCCATCAGTTGTCCACTGCGTTTCTCTCTGGATTTTGTCCGTGGGGCCCCTAAGCCCACTCGTGTGCACCTGTTCAGCTCGTCCCACTCAGCTGCTCGCTCTTTTTTTTTTTTTTTTAATGTTTACTTATTTTTGAGAGAGAGAGACAGCGCAGGAGTGGAGCAGGGGCAGATAGAAGGGAGACGTGGAATCCGAATCAGGCCCCGGGCTCTGAGGGGTCAGCACAGAGCCGAAGCGGGGCTGGAACTCACACATCCTGACCTCAGGAGCTGAGCCGAAGTCCCACGCTTGGCGGGCGAGCCCCCGGCGGCCCCCGACTCACCCGCTCCGCGTCGGCTCCCCGCCTGGCTGGCCGGGTCGGCGCTTGCTCTTTTTGCTCTTGACCTTGTGTAAACAACACAGTGACCCCGCCGTTAATTCAGTCTTGGCCGGAAGGCGAGCGGTGCTAACAGCGCCAGCGGCCGCAGGTCCCGCCTGCCGTTCCGTGAATCGCGTGGGAAAGAGGCGCGTCCCTACCGCCTTGACCTGCAACCTAAATCTACACCTGCTTCGGTCCTGGCATCAGGTGCTGCATACGGAAGACGGGGAGCGGTTGCCTTGAGAGCGCGTGAGGAGCACGACGTGAGGGAGCCCACATTCGCGGGAGGCGTGTGCGGACCACCGACCTCGGGTGGCTTTGGAGCCGCGCGAACCCTCTCCCCTCCCTGGACTTGCCTCCCTAGCTACGCCTGGGCGAAAGCGTGGCAGAGCCTCTGAAAATGCCGAACACAAAAGAGGCATTTTCTTCCTAGGTTAAAAAAAAAAAAAAAAAAAAAACCCTAAATAAAAATAAAATGACATACATTCAAGACAATGCAGAATCCCCTTTTAATGTTAACATTTTGAAGAAATGTTGATTCATAAACTCCTCACACAGCACATGAATGTCAGCCCTTAATGATAATGGTGTTTTTAATAGGAAATTGGCGCCTAACTTTTTACAGAGACTTAGGAAAAGGCCACGGGAGGCACCCGGGACCCTGCAGCGGGGGCTCCACGGGGCCCAATTAGGAGGTGTGCTTCCATCTCCTGGGCCCGGGGCTTCCGACCGACCGGGGTCTCCCCTCCCAGGCCATCCCGCGGCTCCAGGCCGCCCAGCCCCTCCCGGGCGTGCGTGCGTGCGTGCGTGTGCGCGTGCGTGCGTGTGCGTGTGTCTGGTTGGCCTCGGCCGTTTAATGTCTGGTGCGAGGCGAGGGGCTCCATGGGCAGAGGATTTTAAGCTGTCCCAGCCTCCCGGGTTTCCCGCGGATTTGTCCCCGCTTTACGGCTCGCAAATGCCCGCTCCCAAGACGGGTCCGCCGAGCATTTTCTTCTCCTCTGCCTCCCGTTTCCTCGAGACTCGCTGCTTCCCGATTCTGCAGTCCCCACGGACCAGTGTGGCGAGCGCGTGGGGGGCGCCCGCGTGCCCCCGGGCCACCCCCTGACCCGGCCCGGCCCCGCCTCGCCCGCAGCCGGCGGCCGCGCTCGCCACCACCAAGCCACGCCCAACCCCGGCTCGGCTCCCGCCCCGCGCCGGCCCCGCCCCGCGCCGGCCCCGCCCCGCGCCGGCCCCGCCCCGCGCCGGCCCCGCCCCGCGCCCGGCCCCGCCCCCGCCCCGGCCCCGCCCCGCCCGGCCCCGCCCCGGCCACGCCCTCACCGGAGTCCGGGCCGCGGTGCGCGGGGGTTCGCCCCCCACCCGCGCGGACTAGGGGACCGCGGGGACCCCGTTTCCTCTGCTTCCTCGCGCTTGCTCCGCGCCGCAGGCCTCGGGGCTCATGGCTGATTCCAGGGACAGTGCCTGGCCTGAAGGCAGGCCGAGAGGCACCCCTCAACCCTACCCCACCCCCAGGGGCCATTCCTGTGCTGCGGAAGGGGTGTCTCTGGCGCCCACCAGGTGCCACGGCCGCCCACGGAGACAGCTGACCTCCGAGAGCTCAGATTTAAAGTCAGGCTTTACCTGTGTCATTTCTCCCCACCCTTGGGGTTCTTCCCCACCCCCCAGCTCCGTGAATAGGGTCGTGGGGCCAAGACTGTTTCTCCCTCAGGCTCAGGCTGAGGAGGGTCTGGGGTGAAGGGTCACTCACCTTCTAGCAGAACACCGAGCTGGAAAAACACCGGGAGAAAGGGGGATGGCTTCTGGTCGGCTCCCGCCCGGGCTGCCCCTCCCCCGGTGCCGCCCCAGCTCTGCCGGGGGCTGCTGCGGACCCCCGAGGTTGCTGCTCACACGACTGCTCAGGCTGCTCAGCACCCACCACGCACACAGCCACACCCCCACCTACAGGCGAGCTGCTCAAGGGCCCAGGCTCCTGCCCCTTCTTGCCCGTGCTCCTGTCTTGGACGCCCTGCCTACTCAGCCGCTGAGACTTGGGGTGAGCCCCCTTCCTCAGGAGAGGCCTGTGGGGTTGGGCTGTGCCTGACCCCGGGACGAGCACTTCCAGCAGCCTCTGCTCCTGTCTCACAGATGGAGAAACTGAGGCACAAGGTGATTTTTTTTTTTTTTTTGGTCAAAGGACCCCTGGGAGCACTAGGGGTGTGACTTGGTCGCTGGGGGCTCTTCCGCCATATTTACCGCCTCTTGCCAAGTCTTTCCCCGACCCCTGCCCTGTGTCATGATGCAAGGGGCAGAGTCAGCTGCTGTTACTGGACCCACCCCGCAGCAGCCTAAGCCAGTACATGCCTCGTGCCCACGGCCCTTCTACCTGTAGAATGGGTGGATTCAGGCAATACCAAAACCTCTTCCTGAAGCTCAGCCCTGGTGGGAGCCTGATGCTCACAGGGCAGCCAGATACAGAGCGGAGCGTGGTCAGAGGAAGGCACCCTGGGGAGCCTGGTAGCAGGGGGGCCCCAGCCCCACCCCAGGACCTCGACTTTGATCCGAAGCACAGCGCCGATGGTGATCACCATGGCAAAGGGGGTGATGCGCAGGACCGTGAGCATAGTCCGGGAGAGCCTGTCTCTCCAGTGTGCCTCTGGCTGGGGCCCCGGAGAGCCCAGGCCTGGCTGTTCCCTGGGCCCTGGGTGGGACCAAATCTGTCCCCTTGCCTGTGTCCTAATTTGGGTATCACCTGCAGGCCTGCCCCCCACACCCTCAGCCCCGGGAACTGGCTTTAGCCTGGGCATGTGGGCAGAGACCCTTCTTCCTCAAGTAACCCCCCTTCGCCCCAGGGACCTTGGGACCGGTGCCAGCCCCACAGCAGGCTCAGTCAGCCCCAGGTGGAAAGCCCAGATCGAGGCCATCGTGTGCGTCAGCTCCCACAGCCACGGGCGCCC
The DNA here is from genome assembly GCA_017311185.1 of Proteles cristata cristata. Lineage (NCBI taxonomy): Eukaryota > Metazoa > Chordata > Mammalia > Carnivora > Hyaenidae > Proteles > Proteles cristata. The sequence goes on from JAESUZ010003243.1 coordinate 123,365, forward strand.
CCGGAGGGAGCACTCTGTCCCCCCCCCCCGGCACTCGGTGCGGGTGCAGTGGGGGCCCTGGGGGCCCTGCCGCACGTTGGCAGGAGCAAAGACAGGCCCGAGCCAGCGGGAGCCGCCCGAGTGTGCATGGGGCACGCAGAGGCCAGGTGGGGCTTCGGGGCGATGCTGCTTGGGGGACCCAGGGCTCTGGCCTGCTCCGGGGCAGCAGGGTCGCAGCTCCGGGCAGGCTGATGACCCCTGAAGGCCTCTCTGGAGCCCAGGGCCTGAGGGCTTGCCTCCCTGCTCCTCCTTGTCGGAGGGGGTCAAGCCAGGCAGGCTGGGGCTCGGGGTGGGACCCAGGTCGGCCTGTGTGGGCCTCCCCAGGACTGCTCCCCTACCTCTGTTCGCCAGGAAAAGGATGACAAACAGATGGATGCCCAGCGCCCAGAGGCCCCCGCAGGACCTGATGGCGATGCCCTCGCCCGCCCCTGCGGGCTGCCTCAGGGATGCCCGAGAGACAGCTACGAGGGGGAGCCCAGCCAGGGGCACACCTCCCTGGGGACCCTCATTCCTCAGAGACAGCCACACTTACACCCTCAACGTGGCTTCCTGGAGTGACTGGAGCGCCTGAGTCCAGAGCCCAGGCCAGGCCCAGGAGAGGGGACAGGAGGGCTTGGGAGCTCCCGGTGCTGGAGGACGGTACCAGGTCCGCTCCCAGCAGCGTGGGAGCGGCTGTGCGTGGGACAGGGGCGGGCAGCGGCCACAGCTGTGACACACGTGGGGACACAGCTGTGCTAGGTACTCAGAGTTGGACCCTGAGGGGATGGGGGGGCGCGCCCACAGGAACTGTGACAGGAAGGGGCAGGGCCCATGCACACAGACTGTGAGAGTCGCAGTCTGGGAGGTAGGGACCGAGGGAGTTTGGTCCCCTGAGTTACAGGGAGGCCACGGATGAAGCAGAGGCCTCCCACCACCCTGGGGGCTTTGGCCTGCTGCGCGCTCGCTCCCTGCTGACCCTGGGCCTTCTGGACAAGGCCTCCCCAAGCAGCCGTGATCGGCCCGTGTGTCAGCTAAAAACTAACGACAAAGTGCACTTTTTATTTTTTATTTTTATTTTATTTTTTAAAAAATTTTTAAATGTTTATTTCTGAAAGAGAGAGACAGCGTGAGCAGGGGAGGGTCAGAGAGAGAGGGAGACACATAACTCGAAACAGGCTCCAGGCTGTGAGCTACCTGTCAGCACAGAGCCCAATGCGGGGCTCGAACCCAAGAACCGTGAGATCATGACCTGAGCCGAAGTCGGACGCTTAACCGACTGAGCCACCCAGGTGCCCCCACAGTGCACTTTTTAGCTACTTCAGAACCAATACCCTAGTTGATGATGCGCTCCAGACGAAGCTGAGGCTTACAACTGCGTGTGACAAAATTGATCGTCGCCTAATGATCGATGAGAAAATAAACTCTTCTGGGCCAAATTTATATCCCCAGGGGCAACATTTGGACAGGGTACAGGGTTTGTAGACATGCGGCCCTGAGAGAAAACACGTAATAGTGGCTTTAAAAATACCAAGGAATGGATGACTCCAATGCCCGTTGTAAAACTGCCTAAGTAATTATATGCAGTTCACTCTGCAGAATTCTTTTCTGCTTTTAATTGTATAGTTTTTTTCTCTTGTGCTGATACACTTTGCAATTCAATGATTTTTACTCTTATCGTTACTTCATTTTTTTCTACCTACTTTGAGTTTAATTTTGTTGTCTTTTTCTAGCCTTTGTAGGTGGAAACTAAAATCTTTTGTCTTTTCTAACATAAACATTTACAACTATAAATTTCCCTCTAAGTGCTGCTTTAGCTGCACCCAACACATTCTCACTTCATGTTCTCATTACCTTCCAGCTCAAAATAGTTTCTAATTGCCCTTGTGATTTCTTCTTTGACCCACTATTTATTTAGACATGTTGTTTAACCTCCAAATCTTTGGGCGGATTTTCCAAATATATTTCTGTTATCTATATAAATCTGTGGGATCAGATAACATACTTTGTGTAATTTCAATCCTTTTAAATGTGTTGACCTTTGTTTTATGGTACTTAGAATATGGTTTATTTTGGTGACTATTTCATACACAATGGAAAAGAGTGTGTATTCCACTGGTGGTGGTAGATCGTTCTAGAAATGCCAACTAGACCAAATTGGACAATAGTATTGTTCAGGTCTACTATAGCCTTATTTTCTGCTTGTTTGCTCTACTAATTATTGAAAAAGGAATGTGAAATCTCCAGCTTATTTGATTATTTCTTCTTTCAGTTCTGTCAGGTTTTACTTTATGTATTTTGAGAATTTATTATTAGGTTCATACACTCTCAGGATCATATTATTTGCTTGACAACTTGACACTTGCATCATGATGAAGTGACCCTCTTTCTCCTGGTAATATTTCATGTTCTGACATCTACCTGGTCCGATATTAGTATACCCACTAATGCTTTCTTATGATAACTATTTGCATCATCTGTCTTTTCCCATCAGTCTTAGTCTCTTCAGGCTGCTGTAACAAAATACCACAGACTGGGTGGTTTATAAACAACAGAAATTTCTCATGGTTAGGGAGGCTGGAAAGTCCAGGACTGGGGCACCGGCCTGGCTGGCTCAGTCAGTGGAGTATGTGACTCTTGATCTCGGGGTCATGGGTTTGAGCTCTACATTGGGGGTAGAGTTTACTTAAAAAAAATAATAATAATAAAGTCCAAGATCGAAGGGCCAGAATGGTTGCAAGCTAGTGAGGGCCCTCTTTGTGGTTCATGGCCAGCTCCTCTGTGTTTTCCCATGATGGAAGGGGTTAAACATGTCTCTGGTGCTTCTTTTATAAGAGCATGAATTCCAGCATGAGGTTTTATTATCATGACGTGAGCACCTCCTACAGTCCCTCTTCCTGATATAACCACAGTGTCTCAACACATGAGTGCTGGGAGCGGGTGGGGGTGGGGGAGGCACCAGTCCTCAGGCCACAGCATCAATCGTTCGTTTAACCTGTCTGTGTCTATATACTTAAGGTACATTTCTTGTTGACTGCATATTCTTGGATTCTGATTTCAAAAAATAAGGTTGTGCAATTTCTGCCTTAAAAATATATGTATTTATTTAAGTCATCTCTACACCCAATTGGAGCTTGAAATCATGACCTCAAGATCAAGAGTCGTGCGTTCTTCCTATTGAGCCAAACAGGTGCCCCCACTCGCTGCCTTTTCATTGGGGTACTCAGACCATTTACAATTAATGTAATTATTGATCTGGTTAGGTTTAAGTATACCACATCACTATTTGTTTTCTATTTGTCTTACCTGTTTCTTACACCTTTTCTTTTTCTACCTTTTGAGTCATTTTTAATACTTCATTTTATCTAGACTATGAGTTTATTAGCTATGTCTCTTTATGTATGTTTTTATTTTATTTATTTTTAATTTACTTATTTATTTTACCTACTTTAAATAATATTGTAATTCTTCACATGTAGTCTTTTAAACTTTTTTTTAGTGTTTATTTATTTTTGAGAGAGGGAGACAAAGTACAAGCTGGGGAGGGGCAGAGAGAGAGAGGGAGACAGACTCCAAAGCAGGCTCCAGGCTCTGAGCTGTCAGCACAGAGCCCGACGCGGGGCTCGAACTCACAAACCACGAGATCATGACCTGAGTCAAAGTCAGGCACTTAGGGACTGAGCCATCCAGGCGCCACTCTTCACATGTAATTTAAGAACCTTATATTTTCAGGGGCGCCTGGGTGGCTCAGTCAGTTAAGCATCTGACTTCGACTCAGGTCATGATCTCACAGTTTGTGGGTTCAAGCCCTGCGTCAGGCTCTGTGCTGACAGAACCTGGAGACTGTTTCGGAGTCTGTGTCTCCCTCTCTCACTGACCCTCCCCTGCTCACGCTCTCTCTCAGAAACAAACAAAACATTAAAAAAATTTTTTTTAAAAGAACCGTATAGTTCCAGTGTCCTCTTTTGCGTACGGATGTAATAAATTTTACTTTTACAGGTTACAGACCTCACAATATATTATTATTTTATCTACTTTAAACAATGAACTATCTTTTTAATGTTTTATTTATTTATTTGGAGAGTACACACGCAAGAGCTGGGGAGGGTAGAGAGAGAGGGAGAGAGAATCCCAAGCATGCCCTGCTCTGCTAGTGTAGAGCCTGACACAGGCTCCCTCCCACAAACTGAGATCATGACCTGAGCCGAAATCAAGAGTCAGATACTTAAATAACTGAGCCACCCAGGCACCTTGGTTAAGTATCTGTTTAAAAATTATTTTTAATTGTGGTAAAGAAAAAAACCACACAGCATAAAAGTTACTACCTTAACTATTTTAAGTGTGTAGTTCAGTAGTGTTAAATGTATTTATACTGTTAAGTATATTCACGTGTTTACTGATCTCCCGAATGTTTTGATCTTGCAATCTGAAACTTGATACACAGTGAACAATGACTCCTCATTCTCCCTTCCCCACATCCCTGTTAACCACGATTCCACTGTCTGTTTCTAGGAGTTTGACTACTACGATATCCATCCAAGAAGAATCACACAGTATGTGTCTTTTTATTTTAATGTTCCAACAATGTCCAAGGGTCCCGGGTGTTTCCACGTCTTCACCTCCAGTTTTCCCATTTCGGTTTTTGGTTTGCTTTGGTTTGCCTTTTTTGTCTTTGTTCTTTGCCATCTTAATGGGCATGAGATGGTATCTTATGGTTGTAATTTGATGTGTCATAGACTTTTTTTTTAATGTTTTTTTATTTATTTCTAGGAGAGAGAGAGAGAGACAGCTTGAGCAGGGGAGGGTCAGAGAGAGAGGGTGTCACAGACTGAAACAGGCTCCAGGCTCTGAGCTGGCAGTCAGCACAGAGCCCGACGCGGGGCTCGAACCCACGAACCGCGAGATCATGACCTAAGTGAAAGTCAGATGCTTAACCGACTAAGCCACCCAGGCTCCCCATAGACTTTTTATTATATTATATATTTTATTTATTTATTTATTTATTTTTAATTTAAAAAAAAATTTTTTTTTGTTACTTCTAGGAGAGAGAGACAGTGTGAGCAGGGGAGGGTCAGAGAGAGAGGGAGACACAGACTCCGAAATAGGCTCCAGGCTCTGTGCTGACTGCCAGCTCAGAACCCAGGGGGCTCGAACCCATGAACCGCGAGATCATGACCTAAGTGAAAGTCAGACACTTAACCGACTAAGCCACTCAGGCGCCCCGACTTTTTATTATATTATTGAGTTACCAGGTCTAACTACGGCAGTCAACTATCTTTCAGTGAAATTTAATAGATGAGAAAAAAATTTTTTTTGTTATATTTACCCACCTATATCCCATTCCCAGGGCTCTTTATTTTCTTAGATAAATCCGGGTTTTCATGTAGAATCACTTTTCTTCATCCAAGAAAACTTTCATTAACATTTTTTGTAGTGTCAGTCTGCAGGTGTTATATACTCTCAGCGTCGTTTTTCTGAAAAACTACTGTCTTCACTTTAAAGGATATTTTCTTTGCGTCTATAACTCTAGATTGGCAGTGTTTTGTTTTGTTTTGTTTGTTTTTAGTGCACTACTGATGTCCTTGCTTTGTCTCCTGGCTTGAAATTATTTTCTAACAAGAACTCTGCAGTCACAGTTATTTTTGTTCCTTTGTAATTTTTTTGGATAATTGTAGTACTTTTATCACTTTTTCAGCAATTTATTTATCATGTGCTTATTATGGCTTCCTTTGTGTTTCTCCTCCTTAGGTCTCCTTGAAATTCCTAGATTTGTGAGTGTATTATTCTTCCTTCAAATTTGGAAAAATGTCACCCATTACTCTCTCGGTGACACTTTCTGCATCACTCTCTTTTGTTGATACAATCCCACAGGTTCTTTCGTTTAGTTTTGTCTTTTTTCCTCTGTTTCAATTTGGATAGTTCCTATTGCTGTGTCTTCAAGTTCATCGATATCTCTTCTGCTGTTAAGTTCATTCAATGAGTTTTCACTTCAGAGATTCTATTTTTCAACTCTAGAAATTCCATTGGGTTCTTTTTTATAACTTCTCCTCTCATCATATTCATGTTTTTCTTTAAATCCCTGGGCATATTTATAACAGCTATTACTTAAGTCATTGCCAGTTCCACCATCTCTCTCATTTATGGGTCTAGTTCTACCAACTGATTTTTCTCCTGGCTCTGGGACATGTGTTCCTCCTTCCTCTTAAGCCTTGTAACTTTTTTATTGAGGTGAAATTCACGTAAAGTTAACTACATTAAAGTATACATCTCAGTGACATTTGGTACATTCACAGTATTAAGTAAGCACTACCTCTGTTAGTTACAAAATGTTTTCATCATCCTACAGGGAACCTGTATCCGTGTCCGCTAAGTAGTCACTGCCCGTTCCTCTTCCCAACCCCCTGCAAACCACCCGTCTGCTCTCCGTCGCTATAGACTTCCCTGTTCTGAATATTTCATATATGTGGAATCGTATAAGTGACGTTTCCTATCTGACCTCTCTCACTTAGCGCAACGTTTCTGAGAAGCAGTCTGTCTCGCCCCTTCTTGGTTCCTTTCCTGTTTAGTCTCCGCGTCCTCCAACTTCGTCGCGTTACGCCGGGACTGCATACACCGCAGGTACACGACTGGAACACCGCCGTCCTAAGTGGGCACCCCTGAGAGCCTCGGCGCGCACGAGCGCTCCTGTTCTTGGAAAGCTGGGGGGGGTGGGCTGCACCCGGCCCCCCGCGCCGCGCCGCGGCCTCTCCGGCGGCGGGGAGCGTTTCCCGCCGTTCGGTGTACCTGGAAATCACAGTATCCTGAGCAGTGACGCGCTCAGGCGGCCTGAGGGTCCGTCGCGTGAGTTCCCAGAGGATTCTCTCCGGTTGGTGCTGAGCGCGCGCCGCGGTTCATCAGCTCCTGTCTCACATGGTGGAAGCGACATTTGGGGCGCCTCCAGTTCGGGGGTGCTACGAACATTCGCGTTTGATTCTCTGGGTGGCCCCAGGTTTTCGTGTCTCTCGGGCAAACACCCAGTGAAGAGTGTCGGGGTCACGGTGAACTTACGCTCCAGGAACTGCAATAAGGCAGCGGGACGCAGACAGCACGCCCGGCTCCGCAGTCCGGCCTCAGGGGCCCCGGGTCCCCCCGGGTGGGGGGGGCGCAAAGGGCGCGGCGGGGCCTGGATGGGGGAGGGGCGCTGGGGGGGCGGGGCGCTGGGGGAGAGGGGCGGGGCGGCCAGGAGCGGGCGGGGCTTCGGCCGCAGACCCCGCCCACCCCGGCGCCGCGCAGGCGCATGGGAGCGGTTACCCCACACCGTCGCCCAGGCAACCGGCTTCAACAGTCCTGTGCTGCGGGCGTCTGGAGGCCCCCGGGCGCCCACTCTCCGGCATGTGCGCTGCAGACGTGGACCATCACGTAGCCCAGCGATACTTGCTCAAGCGGCGGCTGGGGAAGGGGGTGAGCCCGGCCACCTGCGGGGGGTGGGGGGGGCAGGTCCTGTCGGAGGTCTGTTCGCTCACGTCCTGTTTCCTCCAGGGACTGGAGGGTGGCCTTGGGCAAGCCACCGAACCCCTCGGGCTTCAGTTTCCTGTAAGGGGGCTCTAACAGCGCCCACTGCAAGCGAACCTGTGGCCTGGCTCTGGGTCCATAGTGGTCTCAGGCCAGAGGGATCCTGGACAAACCCTTTTCCCCGTCCCCTCCCACGTCCCCTGCTCCCAGCTGCCTCTCGTGGGGCCCATGGGATACTAAGGAGGCCAGGCCCACCCATTCCAATCACTAAGGGCGATGGATCCCAAGCCTAGCCCAGGAAGGGCCTGAGCAGGTAAACGGGCATAGAGTGAACCACATGTGAGCGATTGTGCATTTGTGTGTGAGAGCATGTGGGATAGTGTACAAGAATGTTTGTGAAGATGTGTGACTAGGTGGGTGGTAATAGGAGAGGAGAGAATCAGCACAGACAGCAGGTGCAAAGGCCCTGAGGCAAGGACCTGCTGGCTGTGGAAAAACAGCAGAGCTGATGTGAATTGGTTAAGAGTGGCTTTGGGAAGCTGCAAAGACTTCTGGGCATTGACCCAGGGAGTGGCAGCCGACATCAGTGCCGCTTTACAAGACTCACCCTGCCTGCTGTGTAGAGGACGGGCAGTGGTGTGGGCTAGGGAGACCAGCTAGGAGGTTAGTGTAGTGATCCGAACAGGAGACAGGGGAGAGACAAGAGACCCAGACCAGGAGGGGCAGCAGAGATGGTAGTGAGAAGTCAGATTCTGATGAATTGTGAAGGTGGTGCCAACAGGATTTGCTGACAGGCTGGATGCAGGGTGTGAAAGGGGGGAGGTGCCCCAAACAGGCCTCTGCTCCACCCTGATTCTGCGGCCTGGGGCCATGCTCCTCATCACCCTCTTCTGGAAAACCCGGGGGTGGGGGTCCTGCAGCAGGCAGAGCGGCCCATGGCTGCGGGGACCTTGCCCAGAGCCATAGCCCCTCACCACACCCTCCCTCCCAGGAGCCAGGGCAGGCAGGAGCCTCAGGGCAGCCTGCTGGGCAGGGGAGGGCTGGACAGGAGGCCGGCCCTGTGCCCAGCAAGCTGACCACCGTGCCCACAGGCCTACGGCATTGTGTGGAAGGCAGTGGATAGGAGGACCGGCGAGGTCGTGGCCATCAAGAAAATCTTCGATGCCTTTAGGGATAAGACGGACGCCCAGGTAAATGCGTGGAGAGGAGGTGTGAGAAGGACGAGGGCAGGGGAGTGGGGGTGAGCCTTGCTGGCGTGCTGCCTGGAAGCTCAGGTCTCTGTCATCGCTCAGAGCATGACCCACTCTGTGACCCTGTGGTCCAGTGGGTGTGGGGGACGTCTATCAGTTCCTATGGATCCTTTCAAGTAGTGGGCTTCCGGGGATCCTGGGGGCTCGGTTGGTTAAGCGTCGGACTCTTGATGCTGGCTCTGGTCATGGTCTCGTGGCTCCGTGGGACAGGCCTGCGGAGGGCTCTGCTCTGGCCTTGGAGGCTGCTTAACACTCTCTTCTCCCTCCGTCTTCCTCTGCTCCTCTCCTGCTCACGGTGCTCTTTTTCCTTTTTCTGTCTTTCGGGGGTGGGGGGGCGGGAAGGAAGTGGGCTTCCCTCAAACTCCACTCACGCTCCTATTTCTGTCTCATTCCAGAGAACGTTCCGGGAGATCATGTTGCTCCAGGTGCGCGGCCTGGGCCATCTGCCCCCCACCCCCGCCAGGTTCAGTTTCCCCCAAGGTGAGGGAGCCCAGATCCTCACCCCCCAAAGCACACAGCCCTGGCTGTCTCCTCAGGAACTTGGGGACCATCCCAACATCATCCGCCTCCTGGAGGTGATCCGGGCGGAGAACGACAGGGACATTTACCTGGTGTTTGAGTCTATGGGTAAGTGAGGCCTCGCTCACTCCCCAGCCTCACCTCAGTCCTGGTCCAGGACCCTCGGATGGCCTGGATCCATTTACATGTCCCTCTGCTACCCGGTTCACCACGGTGGTCAGCTGTCACCTAGAGCAGTTTCTTGGTGTGCAGGGACAAATGGCTGGGGCGGGTGAGCTCCCAGGCCTGGCAGTGACCACCTGGGAGCCCACCTCCATGAGGCTCCTGCTTTTTCCACTGTTTGCAGCCTTTTTTCCCTTTTTCTACCCGTGTTATAAGACAAAGTAACATGAAATAAAATATTAAAGTATTAAGAATAGCCCCACTAACTTTTATTGCTGTGCGGACAAAGGCAGAGCAGGCCTGAGGAAGTTGCTGGAGCCACTGGGAAGCGTGTGTGCCCAGGACAGGTTAGAAACAGGCCTCTGAGGGTGGCCCGTGCGGCCTGGGGGCCGTGGCCGTGGGAGGGCTGGGCACCCCTACAAGGTCCAAGGTGAGGCAGACTCATCCACTCTCCCGGGGCCCCAGGCTGACCCACAAGTCCTGCCCCGGCTCCCCTCACCCCTAGGCTCCCCCAGAATGACCTGTGTGCTCCCCCAGACACTGACCTGAACGCCGTCATCCGTAAGGGCAGGCTGCTGAAGGACATCCACAAGCGCTTCATCATCTACCAGCTCCTGCGGGCCACTAAGTTCATCCACTCGGGAGGCGTCATCCATCGGGACCAGAAGGTGCCACCCACGGTCCAGCCGTGCCGCCCCCCTCCACTATGTGCACCCACAGCTCATTAACCCTCAGCCCGCCTCCTCTCCGGGACAGCGCCCCCCACCCTGAAGGCGCCGCCCATACTCCAGTCGTGGGCCCAACCCCGTGTGCACCCACCGCTGGCCCTCAGCCTGCCTCCCCTCCTGCAGCCGTCCAACATTCTCCTGGATGCCAGCTGCTTGGTGAAGCTCTGTGACTTTGGTCTCGCCCGCTCTCTCGGCGGCCTCCCTGAGGGGCCTGAGGGCCCGGCCCTGACAGATTACGTGGCCACACGCTGGTACCGGGCTCCAGAGGTGCTGCTGTCCTCGAGCTGGTAACAGCTTCCCCCTCCCCCTGAAGCACCCCTATGTCCTCTGGCCCAGCCAAGGCCCCCAAGCCTTCCTGTGCCCTCCCCTGTGCCCTCACTGGCCCCCTCCCAGCACCCAGGCCCTGGCCCTTTGAGGGTCTCTCCTCCCTCCACATCTGCCTCCGGGGTCCCCCCCCCCATGTCTCCACCCCTTCCTGCCCCAGGTACACCCCTGGGGTGGACATGTGGAGTCTGGGCTGCGTCCTGGGGGAAATGCTTCGGGGGAGGCCCCTGTTCCCAGGCACATCCACACTGCACCAGCTGGAGCTGATCCTGGACACCATCCCGCCTCCATCCAAGGAGGGTGAGTAAGTGTACAGGGGTCTGCCGGGCACCGGCGACGCTGAGGGTCCGAGCACACAGCTCTGGGGGGCCAGGAGTGGTACGGAGGAGTCTGGGGAAGAGGGCTGGGGAGGGCCCAGAGCTTCAGGAAGACCCGAAAAGGCAGGCCCTACACATGGGAGGCCCAGGGAAGAGCTGCTGGGGGCTTTGGGAGAGCAACTGGACAGGCTGCAAGGCGGGCAGGGCCTCGCCATGGGTCCTGAGGGCCAAGCGGTGCCCATGAAGGGTCCAGCTGGGTGGCTGAGGGGTGGGAGCTGGGCAGGGGAGGCTGGGGGAAGAGGAAGAGGAAAGCAGGCAGCAGTGGGGGTAAGTAGCTGGGGGGGTCCTTCCTCATCCCTGGGGGGAGGGAGTAGAGCGAGAGAGGGGAAGGACCGGTGGGGAAGGGGCTCTTCCATGGAGGTGGGAGTGCCCGGATGTGGAGTGCATACGTGGGGGTGTAAGTGTGCAAGGGCAGGCACACATGCCGGGGCATATATGCATATGTGGGGCATGAAGGTTTGAGTCCTGGCAGACAGCTCCTCTGCAGCCCTGCAGCGAGGTCACTCCGTGGGGCCGGAAGAGTAACCGGCCCCAGACCTCCCCGAGTCGCCCCGCTGGCCCAGCACCCCCCACCCCAGCTGCCCCCCTGGCCCAGGCCCCCCCCACCCCAGCTGCCCCCCTGGCCCAGGCCCCCCCCACCCCAGCTGCCCCCCTGGCCCAGGCCCCCC
>JAESUZ010003244.1:0-19380 GCA_017311185.1 Proteles cristata cristata
GAAGAAGTCCTATAATCCAAGAGCAGAAAAAAAATCAATTAAAAAATGGGCAGAGAAACCAAACAGACATTTTTCCAAAGAAGACATACAAGTGGCCAACAGGCATACAAAAAGATGCTCAACATCATTCATTATCAGGGAGATAAATGCAAATTAAAACCATGATGAGTTACTACCTCACAACCATTAGGTTGGCTATCATCAAAAACACAAGAGATCGGGGCGCCTGGATGGCTTAGTCGGTTAAGCGTCCGACTTTCGCTTGGGTCATGATCTCGCGGTTCGTGGGTTCGAGCCCCGCATCAGGCTCTGTGCTGACTGCCAGCTCAGAGTCTGGAGCCTGTTTCGAGTCTGGGTGACTCCCTCTCTCTCTGACCCTCCCCCTGCTCATGCTGTCTCTCTCTCTCTCTCTCTCCTAGAAATAAATACAACATTTAAAAAAACAAGGTTACAAGTGTTCACTGCAGCATTAGTCACAGTAGCCAAGGTATGGAAACAACCTGTGCTCATCAGATGTGGGATATATATACAAGGGAGTATCATCAGTTATGAGAAAGAAGAAAATTCTGCCATTTGAGACAACATGGATGAACTCAGAGGGCATTATACTAAATGAGATAAACCAGACAGGGAAAGACAAATACTGCATGGTATCACTTATATGTAAAATATTTTAAAAAGGAAGAAAAAATGTCAAACTCCTAGAAACCAAGTAGAAAACTGGTTGCCAGGGGTTAGAGGATATAGGGACAGGTTAATAAAAGGGTACCAACATTCAGGGCGCCTGGGTGGCTTAGTCGGTTGGGCGTCTGACTTTCGCTTAGGTCATGATCTCGCGGTTCGCGGTTCGGGAGCCCGCGGGCGGGCTCTGTGCTGACTGCCAGCTCAGAGCCTGGAGCCTGCTTCAGTCTGTGACTCTCTCTCTGACCCTCCCCTGTTCACGCTCTCTCCTAGAAATAAATAAAACATTAAAAAAAAAATTAAAAAAAAAAAAAAGGGTACCAACATTCAGATATAAGACAAATAGGGCCTGAGGATCTAATGTAAAAACATGATGACTACAGTGGAGAACACTATATTGTATAACTGAAAATGAGAGAAAAAATTTTTAATGAGCAAAGGACTTGACATTTCTCCAGAGGTGACATGCAAATGGCCATCAAGCATATGAAAAGATGCTCCACATCACTAATCAATAGTGGGGAGATACCTATTCGCACCCACTATGATGACTATCCAAAACCTAGAAACAAGTGTTGGTGAGGATGTGGAGGAATTAGAACACTTGCACACTGCTGGTGAGAGGGTAAAGATGGTGCTGCTGCTATGGAAAACAGTATGGTGGTTTCTCAAAAATTAAAAATAGAACTGCCCTATGATCCAATGATCCCACATCTGGATATATATCCAAAAGAACTGAAAGTAGGATCTTGAAGAGATATTTGTATATCCATGTTCATAGCAGTATTATTCACAGTAGTCAAGAGGTGGAAGCAAGCAAAGTTGTCCATTGATGGATGGATACAGAAAATATGGAATATTATTCAGCCTTAAAAAGAAAGGAAATTCTTCCATGTACAACCTTGAGGACACTATGCTAAGTGAAATAAGCCAGTCACAAAAAAGACAAATGCTGTAATGATTCTATTTATATGAGGTATCCAGAGTAGTCACATGCACAGAAATAGAAAGGAGAGTGGTGGCTGCCAGGGGCTGGAGCCAGGGAAAACGGTGAGTTGTTTAATGGATAGAGAGTTCCAGTTCTGCAAGATAGAAAGTTCTAGATAATGAATGCACAACAATGTGAATATACTTAACACTAGCCAACTACACACTTAGAAATGGTTAAGATGATAATCTTTATATTTTGTGTTTTTTACAGTTACATTTCTTAAAGGGTGTTAATAAAGCCCATATATTGGGATGAGTACTGGGTGTTATATGGAAAACAACTTGACAATAAACTATATTAAAAACAAAAAACAAAAAGCCATATTAACATGTAAAGAAAATGGTCCAACCGCTTAGGTTTCTGATTTAGAAAAACTTGGACTAGCTGTGTTAACTTCTTAGGAAAATCACTTGTGTTATGTCTCAGTTGTTAAGGATGTTGAATGAAGTGTTGTGGCATAGCTAAATACTTAGCAAGACACAGTAGGTGTCCAATAATTAGTTAAAACATCTCAATCATCTCAAATGATCTTTAAGCTGCTGAACTTTGAGAAATGCATAACATTCCCCGATGCTGATGAAATTTTATTGTTTCCCTTAAAATTATACGTAATCACAATATTTTTCCAATCATCCTTTTACTGGAAGAATAGGAGACACAAATGCAGCTTTTAAAATTACCTTTTGGCAAAAGCACAGATGTTGTCTATAAGTGGACAGTTCTTCAAGGCAGCTTCTACTTTCCCAAGGGATACATATTCTCCTGCTTGTAACTTCACCAGATCTTTCTTACGATCTAGAAGTCATGAAGAATGAATGGTAAGTTATCCACTCCATTTCATTAAGATATGCACAATTCCGATTTCCCCTCAATCTCATTGCCTTAATCTTTAAACAGATACTTCTTCTAAAATTGTGTTATAGAATAATGCTTGTCCATGCACATCCATTACAACGAAACACCTAGCTGAGGAAGTACTAGCTAAAATGTTATACCCCATACAGAATGCTCAGAATCTTATTATAATCTTAAATATTATGATAAAGTTAATGGAGGGGACAGGATCTTGGAGCATTAGATTTTAAATGACAGCTCTGCCCATTATAAGCTATGTGATCCTGGGCAGGTCAGTTGACCTCTCCAACCCTCAGTTTTATCAGAGATACTGACACCTACCTCATACAAGCATAGAGGACAATGTCTAGCATACAGAACATGGTTAATAAATGTTAATTCCCCATTTTCCTTATTTGACATTACCTTATTAAAATGACAGTGCTCTAAGAAAGAAAGTTCTGGAATGGATGGCACAGCTTGAATAATCATCAGTGGCCTTACAACTTTCATATGAATGCTGACTTGCCTACCCGTAGTCTGGGAACCTACTCTACATGTCGACAGAAATCCACCTTTGAATCCATTGCAATTAAGGATCAAGGAAAAAAAAACATTGGGGGCAGATCAAACTTCTGGATGAAGAACGAATTTTCCCAGGAAGTCTTTAACTACATTCAGGTCAGGTACGGGTCCAGAGACAGATTTAAATGGACCATTAGAGATATGACTGAGGACATTCTATGGCTTGCAAAGGACCTGACTGGGACCCTACCAAGTGGTCCTTCCTAGCAAGCTAGTCAAATTTTTATTTTAGCTATTTTCTGATTAAAGTGAACAGCAGAGGGCTATTTTGGAGTTCAAAGTCTATTAGGCTCAGTGAGGGCAGTGCCAAACCAACTGACATTCTCAGAAGAACAGACTGCTGTTGAGGATTTATGAATTCCTAAGGTCCAAGGATACCTGGAGCCATATCAATAGCTACTAGGGAATGTAATATGTCCACACTGCCTCTTGGATATGGAAGAAAATGGTGAGGAATGCCTAAAATGGGGCATGTTACAGTAGATGGTTATACAGTACCACGTGTAGTTGACCAAAAATAAAAAGTACCTCTTTTGAACAATTTTTGTTTTCTGACAGAAAGAGAATATACTGACCTATAATCTGTAAACATCCATCAGGATGAAATTCTCCAATATCACCAGTGCAAAACCACCTTTGGCCATTTTCATCCACAGAGTAATCCTCTGCTGTTTTCTCTTCATTTTTAAAATACCCCATGGAGATATTCTGTCCACCAATTACGATTTCCCCTCTGGGGTTTGGCTTGTCATGAATTGTGTAACCACCTGGAAGCCATTAAATTAGTTATTGTTCTAAAAAAAAATTGCACTTGCATTCATTCTTAACACCATGCTAATATTTTTCTGTGAGTCAAATTTGTTACTCTTTGGGAGAATATTAGTTTACATGCATTCACATTGACATGAGGATTGTGGGTAACCGTAATCTGGGGAGTACCAAGGAAGGCTCAATGATAATAGCCAACCACCACCCATCCCAAACTTTCCCAATGACCATAAAATTTCACACTTAGACCATCACTGAAGCTTGGGGTTCATAGAGCTCTGTTAAGATAAAATTACCCCCAAAAAGGGTAACATTTGAAGCTATTATAAGTAAACTACTAATATGCTGATATCAATACATTTCAGATTTTTTTCTAAAGAGGTTTTAATACAGGGGTGCCTGGGTGACTCAGCTGGTTAAGTGTCTGAATTTGGCTCAGGTCATGATCTCACGGTTTGGGAGTGTGACCCCTGCATTGGGATCTCTGATGTTAGCACCAAATTCGCTTTGGATCCTGTATCCCTCTCTGCCCCTCCCCCTCTCGTGCTCACTCGCTCGTGCTCTTTCTCAAAAATGAAAAAAAAATTAAAACATTAAGGAGGTTTTAATACAAGAGAGCAGGTAGGAAGTGTCTACCAAAGACAACACCATGAAGAGAGAGGGAAAGGGAGGCTAGAGGAAACAGGAGCAAGACTATATTTTCTTAACTTTGCCTATGGCCATTCATGACTTTAGACTTTTTTAAAAAATCTTTTTATTTATTTTTGAGAGAGAGAGAGAGACAGAGTGCGAGTGGGAGATGAACAAAGAGAAAGGGAGACACAGAATCTGAAGCAGGCTCCAGGTGCCAAGCTGTCAGCACAGGGCCCAACGCAGGGTTTGAATCCACAAACCATGAGATCATGACCTGAGCCAAAGTTGGATGTCTAACCGACTGAGCCACCCAAGCACCCCAGCCAGTCACGACTTTAAAACAGTGAAATAACTGACAATAGCTCTAAAATATTTTAAAACTACTCATTACCTATTTATTATTGAATAAAGCTTAATTTAAGGGAAATATACAAAAATTTGAACTCATAAACAGATGTTAATTAAGTTTTGTTTTATTTATTTTTAATTTTTTAATGTTTATTTTTAAGAAAGAAAGAGAGGGAAACAGAGTGTGAGAAGGGAGAGGCAGAGAAAGAGGGAGACATAAAATCTGAGGGAGGTTCCAGGCTGAGCTGTTAGCACAGAGCCCAATGTGGGACTTGAACTCATGAACCACAAGATAAGGACCTGAGCAGAATTTGGATGCTTAACCAACTGAGCCACCCAGGCGCCCCTAGGTTTTAACTTTTAAAAGAATTAAAGCAGAGTCCTTTCAGCTGTTAGTTGCTCTTAAGATTTTTCAACTATTCAGTATTTCAATATGATGAAATCCATTACATGTAAAATATTAAGATCATTCCTATTATACAAAACAAAATTTCCCTGATAGCGAAGAAAACTCCAGAGACATATCCAAAAATGGCCCACTCCCCCAAACTGATATTATAGCACAATAACAGAAAATCAAAAATAAAAACTAGAGGCAAAATCTGCCTTACCAAGTTGTACAATATACCCTCTTTCTCTGATTTCACTGTCTAATAAATAGCCCATCTAATGAAACAGTTGTGGTGCTGGGGCTCAACACACCCAGACATATATTGCCTATGATGTCTTCAGATTTTTATCCTAAAATTGGAACAGCATTACCATGGGAGACAGAAGGACTTAGTCTGAGGATGTAAAAATCTTGGGAATGCAACTGGATTTTAAATGTAGTTTTTAAAAAGAAGTCGTCGTAGGGCACCTGGGTGGCTCAGATTAGTGTCTGACATCAGCTCAGGTTATGATCTCATAGTTTGTGGGTTCGAGCCCCACATCAGGCTATCTGCTCTCAGCACAGAGCTCACTTTGAATCCTCTGTCCTCCTCTCTTTGACCCTCCAGCACTCACATTCTCTCTCTCTCAAAAGTAAAATAAAATAAAATAAAATAAAATAAATAAAATAAAATAAAAAATAAAATAATAAAATAAAATAAAATAAAAAATAAAATAAAATAAAATAAAATAAAATAAAATAAAACAAAATAACAAAAAGAAAGAAATAGTCATTTGTTCTTGGAGCACTGACAATAATGCACACAGTAAGAAAGTTACAGAGAAGAAATACTTTTAGGAACTCCAAGGGTATGTCAGATACAGCCCACCCATGGGTCTTGGGTTTGAACAACCTAAGGGAATTATTCCAGAAGGTAACTAACTGGTCCTTTAAATTTTTAGCCTATGGCTCCATTCAATGATGAACACTCCCTTTTAAGTTTATTTGTTTTGATAGACAAAGAGAGAGTACAAGTTGGTGAGGGGCAGAGAGAAAATTCCAAGCAGTCTCTGCACTGTCAGCACAGAGCCCCATGTGGGGCTTGAACTCTTGAACTGTGAGATAATGACTTGAGTCCAGATCAAGAGTTGGACACTTGGGGCGCCTGGGTGGCTTAGTCGGTTAAGCATCCGACTTTCACTTAGGTCATGATCTCGCGGTCCGTGGGTTCGAGCCCCATGTCGGGGTCTGTGCTGACTGCCAGCTCAGAGCCTGGAGCCTATTTCAGAGTCTGTGTCTCCCTCTCTCTCTGACCCTCCCCTGCTCACGCTGTCTCTCTCACTCTCCTAGAAATAAAATATATATATGAAAAAAAAGTTGGACGCTTAACCAACTAAGCCACCCAGGTGCCCCTAAAATCTTAAGCTTTTTAATCACTTTTCCTTTATCTGGCAAGATATTTTGCAGTTATTCATTATTTTGCAGTTAGTGCAACACATTTAGTATTTTTCACAGTTTCATCAGGAATACTGGTTTACTTCTGTCTCTGGCTGATTTATAAAAAGGATTATCACCAACGTCCATAAATGGCAGGCTTCCATTTGCAGTTAAATATAAAATATATAAATGGCCTGAGAACTGAGTCTCATCTGTGAAAGAGCTAAGAGGTTGGGGAATGTGTGTGTGATCATTCAGTCGCTCCATCCCATAAAAATCTGGGGTTTCATTTCCAGGCCCAAATATCCTCACTAGCAAAGTCAACATATGATATACGTCCTTCTCCAAACCTAGGGAATGCCCCACTAAGAATGTTCTTCCTCTTTACCATCAAGTATTCTCAAGTTCAGAATCATCATGCCTAGATTCTAGAGATTTTCTTTTCCTTTGGGAACCAGAAGATGCTACTGAGGAAAAGAAAGCACTGGGAACCAGGAACAGCAGAGTCACTTGCTACCACAGACGAGCTAACACTTTAAAGACTGGATGTCTTGGGGCTCCTGGTGGTTTTCAGTGTATCTAGAATCAGTAAAGCTGGTCATAAAATTCTTACCTTCCTGCCAGTCTTTCAGCTTAATTTCACAGCAAATAAGAGGGGCTCCAACTCTGCCAGTAGTATAGTCCGTAACTAGGAGGAAAATGCGAGAAAGATATGAGCATACCATATTTCAGACTCATGCCCATGGGAGGCCAGGGATGTTGGAGTTAGAATCAGAGTCTCACAGATGATAAAAGACAGGCCATTGCGAGTGCAGTGCAAAGTGTAACCATGTTTCAATATTTCAACTCTATTTCAACAGTGCAATCAGTGCCAGTGTTGTTACATCACTTTTGCTTCTCACGGGCTCTATTTCAGATAAGTACAAAAATCTCTGTGAAAGTAGGAGAGCTGCCCCTACCATTATCTACTTAAGATTCCAATAAGACAGATTTGGATTGGAATTCCTTCTCTTCCACTCGCTGTGTAACTTGGACAAATTAGTTAATGCCACTAGGCCTCCATTTCCCCATCTATTAAGGGGGGAGAGTAAGAAAACCTACTTCTTATAGGGATATGCTATAGGGATTCAATGAGATGATGCATGGATGGCACTTTATGCTTCTTGGCACAAACTAAGTTTTCAATAAATGTTAGTTGCTATTACCAAATAGGATGATGATGATATTCTCCTTTTGTAATTTGTAAGTGCTGCTATCAATAATCAAGTATTTAGAGATACCCTATAATGTACCTAGCATTATATTAAACACTGAAAGGTGGAAACACATAAAGGATAAGGAGACTGTGTCCTCAATGAGCTTACAAACAAACTACCTGACACAAAATGCATGTGAAAAAACTTCGAGCACATTTAAATACCCAATTGCATGGTACCAGAAGTGTGCACAACCGTACCTCAGGGACTAGAAAGATCAATGTGAAATGAAATCACTGGGAAAGACTTAATTGAAGAGCTGGGCGTTAAAAGGTGGCTGTGACCAGTTAGCAAAAGGGGTATTCTAAGAGAAGGAAACAGAAAATACAGAGAGGTGAGAGCAAAAATGCCTGTAGGAGAAAGCAAAGACTGGCTCGCCGGAAAGTAAAGGTAGGTAGGTAGGTAGGTAGGTAGGTAGGTAGTGTGTGTGTGTGTGTGTGTGTGTGTGTGTGTGTGTGTGTGTGTGTTATGTGTGTGTGTGTTATGTGTGTGTTCTAATGGAAAATAATGATGGATGGGAACAATGGCACCAGACTGGCTCGCCCAGAAAGTGGAGCCAGGTGTGAAATAATGGAAAATAGTGACGGATGAGAACAATGGCACCAGACTGGCTCACCCGGAAAGTGGAGCCGTGTGTGTGTGTGTGTGCGCGCGCGCGCACGAAATAATGGAAAATAATGACGGATGGGAACAATGTCTGGAAGTTAGGTCGGCCAGGGCTGAGGCAATGTTGGAGGTAGAGATATCTAACAGAAGTATACAGGATCTATCAGAAGTGATACAAGAAAGGCAGGCATGGCTGTTGAAAGGCAGTTACCTGAGAAACGTGTGAGGGAACAGTCCAATGAATAAATGGGAAGATGTGATCGACGTTAAAGAGATTAAAAAATAAACAATTAGAGGACTTCAAAGCTAATGCTGTGGATGGCTTTAAGGATGGTAATACCACAGTCACTAACCATCTGGCAGGTGGAGAGATGGTCTGGGATGATGGTGTTGATTTTGGGCATTGAGTATAAAGTGAAAGTGGGATGATCCAAAAACGCTTACTTACCCCAGTGTTTCCCAACCTGAGATGATTTTGCCCCTTGGGGGATATTTGGTAATGTTTTGAGTTATCTTTCATTGCCACAAATGGGAGGAGTAAGATACTCCTGATAGCTACCTGGCTGATAAATAGCCTATAATGCACAAGAGAGCCCCACCAGTAAAGAATTATCTGGTTCAAAATTTCAATAGTGCCAAAGTTGACAAACCCTGCTATTAAGCTTTGAAAATAACAGAAAACACCTGGTGCTCATATGGAAACCAACTTGACAATAAACTATCTGTAAAAAAATAATAAAAAATAAATAAATAAATAAAAAGAAAATAACAGAAAACAAGAAGTCAGGGCAAGAATATACATTCGAGAGGGAGCATAAAAATGATACTTTCTTCCAAGAGTGCAGTTCTCCAAGGAAATAATCGTTTAGACAGAAAAGATGAAAGGACCAGGGTGACAGAATTTTGAGGACTGACAGGGTGATATAAATATGGACAAGGCTTAAACATAAAGGGTAAACGTGATAGTTCACCCGGAAGTTTCTAAAACTAAATCTATTCAGGTTTCCACCGAATCTGTTATTACTTACAGGGTATAAGTATTAGTGGTACAAACATGGAATTATTTGCCACATCACCAGTACTTACCTTCAGTAACTGTCCCAGCACCACATGATTCCGTCAGTCCATAACCCTGACCCACGGGGCAGCAGAAGCAGACATTCATGAATCGATGCGTCTGAGGAGACAATGGAGCTCCACCAGACAGCATCATGCGGACATTCCCTCCCAGCAAAGCCTTCACCTTTTTAAACAGTAACCTTGAGAAAAGCACAGGAGGCAATAATTTGAATACATGCATACATTATGCTTGGTCACATCCTAATGTATAAGCTCTGGGAAATATTTCTCAACTTTGGTTGGACACCTACATTTCAGAACCATGGTGGTAATTAATGAGAGGTTCACATAGCGACAATTAATAACACCTTCTGACAAAAAAAAAAGCCAGAAAATGACAGATGGTAGCTACACTTGTGGTGAGCACAACATAACATACAGAGTGGTCGGATCACTATGTTGTCCACCTGAAACTAAGAGAACACTGTGTGTCAACTATACTTCCATTTTTAAAAATGCCAGAAAGGCTCTTAAAAATGCAAAAAAAAAAATAAAAAAGAGTGCAGTGTTTGCAAATTGCTTTGACATACAGCAAATGAAGAAAATGATGATGTCAAAGGAAAAAAAATATAGCTGTCTTTAGAACATTTAGTTACTAATCTTATCTCCCTTTTAATGAAAAATGTTTCCCTATCTCCAACCCCCAGCACCACATTTAAAATAGCTGTTATGTTTGGGGTGCCTGGATGGCTCTGTCAGTGAGTGTCCGAGTTCTACTCAGCTCATGATCTCACAGATCTCACAGTTTGTGGGTTCGAGTCCCGCATCGGGCTCTGTGCTGACAGCTCAGAGCCTGGAGCCTGCTGCAGATCCTGTATTACTCTCTCTGATCCTCCCCTGCTCACTCTCTCTCTTTCTGTCTCTCTCTCAAAAACAGACATTCAACAAAATAGCTTTTAAGTTCATATATTTATTACACTGTTTTATGAATACAAATCAGAAACCTTCATACAGAATAAAATCTTGAGTATCATTTACGTCAGAACTGACCCTCTGTAAACTCACACATCTTGATTCCAAAGTCTAATCTAGTTTTTCTTCATAAGACCAAATTCTGTAATTAAATCTTAAATATTTACTCTATTATTAAAATCTGTTTAACTGCCAAGATCAGAGCTCAGGGTCATCTGTCTGTGGTTGCTGTGGAAGCAATGAGGATTAGAAGTGAATAAAAGGGAAATGCAACCTTATGATGATGGTGGTGATGCCCACAGTAAATTAGCTTGCCATTTACATCTTCATCTTCCAGATGTAAACACACGAGATTTACAGGCTCACACTATGGAATCTATGAAATATACTTACAGATTGCAAAGTGGTGCATCGTATCCCTTTTTGATCTGTTCCAACTTGTAATCATATCCTATCTTGAACAGTGTTTTCTGGATATAATTCATCTCTTGGACTTTGCTCATAACATTCTTATAAATTCTATCCATGATTTCCTAAAAGGCAAGCAAAATATTCAATAATCTGAAAAGAATTACCCTAACATGGAGATAGTCCTTAGTTGAAGATACCTTGTTTACAACCTCTTAGGTCAAAGTCTTTAGTATAATGGATATATTTAGTTTATTATATAATTAATTTCACTGACTTTACTTGTTCAATTTCAAAAAGACTAGGGACAAGTATAAGAGTTTTGGGTTCTATACATTAAGCTTACCTACACAGTTGAATCCAATCTAATGTTTTTCTCAATACTACCTTGTGACTCATAGAGCATGGCATACAGATATACAGCTTCTTAAAAGAGTTGTCCTACAGGTGTGCCTGGGTGGCTCATTTGGTTAAGGCGTCTGACTCTTGGTTTTGGCTTAGGTCATGATCTCACGGTTTATGGGTTCAATCCCCACATTGGGCTCTGCGGTGATAGCATGGAGCCTGCTTGGGATTCTGTCTTCCTCTCTCTCTCTGCCCCTCCCCCCACCTCTCAAAAATAAACATTAAAAAAATTTAAAGAGTTATCCTACAGAATTTTCTAGAGTTTCTTAAAATTCTTATGCCCCTGTAATTTAGGCATTTCTACTCCTTTTCAGTAGAAGCTAAGATGACAAAAATGAATAGGATTCTTTCTCATGGCTCCTTGGAAAAATTAAAAGTAGGAATAGGTTTGGGATATAGTAACTCCCAAGGTAATACACAAAACAACAACAGCAACAACAACAACAAAGAATTCTGAAACAAGCAAAAAAGCCCACACCATCACTAAATGATGTTTTCTTGAAATGAGTAAAGCACAAATTAATAAGAATTATTGCATAAAGCACATCTATTTATAAATACCTAGTTTTAAATAGTTAAAGTGGCAATTAGTGGAAATTCAGTTGTGCTACCATGAACTAATAGCTTTATGAATGGCTCATTCGATATCAAAATAGAGCCATTCACAAATAAGGACAGCAAAACCATCTCTTGCATTATGCTATGGGAAAGAAGTAAAACAGAAAAAGACAAGTACTTTATGTTCTCACTTCTACACAGAATCTAAACCAGCCAAGCTTAGCATCAGAGAGTAGACTGGTCATTGCAAGAAGCCAGGGGGTGAGGGAAATAGGGAGATGTTTGTCCAAGGCTACAAACTTATTAGCAGAAGATGAGCAAGTCCAGGGGACGTAATGTCTAGCACAGCATGGGGACTATAGTTAACAAGACTGTATTATATATTTGAAAGTTGCTAAAAGAGTAGATGTTAAATGTTCTCATCACACACATACACATGGTTAACTTTGTGAGGCAATGGGTGCGTTAACTAACATTATTATAGTAATTATTTCACAATATATACATGTATCAAATCACTGTATACCCTAAACTGACATGATGTTATATCAGTTATATCCCAATAAAGCTCCTGGGGGAGGAGGGGCCTACAACAGCATCCAAGATTGGCACAATGTTGTCCTGTCCTTTTCCACAGATGGAATCATTATTGTGTAACTGACATATTTGCCTAGATCTGTGACTGAGAAATTCCAAAACTTCTCTAAAAGGACTTTAATATCTTGTAACTATCCCTCTTAAGAAAGTGAATAGAGCCTTCAGGAGTGAGACAGATGTGACCGAACCACCCCTACTGCTCTTTCCAATAGATAAGAGTCATGGGCACAGAAAGGCCTTGATGAGTAAGGAACACAAATAATACGTCTAACAAGTTGGCAGGATTTATTGTTAGCACAGTAAGTCACCCTTCACTTCAAGGTAATGTTACATGATGTTTAGTTGAGTCAGTGCTTACAAAAAGCAGTGATTTGTTGTAAATTCTCACTCTGTGAAAATGTGACTATATAATACTAAATGGATCTTTTATTCTGATCCAGGAAAGAAGCAAACTCAGATAATAGAATCTATCAATTTTCAGTAAAAAAAAGATTTTTTAAAAGGCCTGTTTATTTATACAGGAGGGGGAGGAGCTAAGGGAACCAACAAAGTTCAGTGAAGCACCCATGGACCAGCAATATGAGAGACTGTTTACCACCCTCAAGCCTGAAGAACCAAGAGGAGAGAAGTATTATTGGAATTTGGTAAAGACTGTAGCCATGGGCAAGACCTGGTTACAGTCAACTGGAAAGAGACTGTTCAATGGACGCTTGACAATTGCCCCCAAATCGCAGCCCAACAAGGAAAGAGCAAAGGCAATAAGTATGCAGATCCTCCCCCTCCCTGCCCTGTGATCTCTTCTGAGTGCCAGTAATTGGCTGAACCCAACAGAAGGCAAGCAAGCCCTGGTAATTAGAGGTTAGCCTTCCAAGGCACAAAGTAAAGAAGAATGGACCATGGGCAATTAGAAGATACATAGCATATCCGCTAATTCCTGCTTATCCCTCAGGCCTAAATTCAGACATTGCTTCCCACAGTCCTTGGCCCTTTTCCTTCCCTATGTTCTCTGAGAGGGTTTACTAGGGACTCCTGTACTTTTGGTAATAAAGCCAAAATATTATTTCTCAAAACATCAAACACAATTGTCAACAGACAGGCACAGTAATTAAGAAGAGTCTGGGATCAGACTGGTAGAGTTCACACTGTCCCATCTGTGGGCTCTGTGACCTCAGGTAAATTTTTTCTTTATAAAACCGGAAAAACAGGACCCACCTAGCAGAGTCTTAGGGAGGATTAAGTCAGATAATCCATCTAAAGCCCTTAGCACAGTTTCTGAAAACAGCAAGTACTGTAGTACTTACCATTAGCATCATTTTATTATGCTTTAATCAGAAGCTTCCTTCTGTTTCTAAACTTGCTGAATTCTTCAGGACCTCTAAATAAAAAGGCAAAGGCTACTCTGCTGTCTTTTAATTCTTCGGTTATTTGGTAATTTTGTAATAAGAAGCTTAAAAAACAAAGTGACTGAACACTTCATTATCCAATCTCCAATTTTCCATGTACAAAAATAATTCTGAGAGAGATACTAGGATGAGATTTAAAATCTGATCATAATACCAGCAGTCATGGTATGCAGTCCTGCTGGACTTTCCAAGCCCAGAAGTGCTAGAATATATTTGATTATGTACATTTGAAACACTGTGTTAAATGTTTACAAGGCCAAAAACACTGTAACATCTTATTTTGGTAAAAGGCAAAATAAAAAAATCCTTAAAAACATAAGGATTTTAAACATCTAGAATTAAGCTTTTTTCTTTGGAAGCTCTCTCAAGTGCCAGTTTTCCTAGTCACCATTAGGGTTAGGAGGCCTGCATTTGAGACTCAGCTCTATAACTTTGCAGATGGTGCTTTAGTTCTCTGGAATGACCTAGGCTTCCTCAATTATTTAAAATTTGTGATTATGGGCACATGGGTGGCTCAGTCGACTAAGCATCTAACTTTGGCCCAGGTCCTGATTTCACGGTCCGTGAGTTCAAGTGCTGCATTAGGCTCCATGTTGTCAGTGTGGAGCCTGCTTGGGATTCTCTCTCTCTCTCCCATCTCTGCCCCTCCTTCACTCATGCTCACATGCATGTGCACACTCTCCCTCTCAAAATAAACTTTAAAATATTCAATATAAAAATAAAATAAATTTGTGGTTAAACAAAACTGATATCTAGAATATCTTCAACCTTTGAAATATTATGGCCACTTCTCACACTAGGTAATCTGAACTAGGTCATGTTCATCACCAATTTTCAGGTTTCAACAACACTAACAGGCATATGTGTCAGAAGTTTGCCAATGCTGATATCAGATTTTAATGAACATATATGCCACAATCTCAATCCAGTAAAGTTATTTAAAACTGTACACAAACCCCTGATGGTATCGTCTTTTTAAAAAGTACAAGTGTGAGCAATAAAGGACATACATGTTCTGTACTCACCGGAACGGCTGCCATGAGTGTCGGCTTCAGCACAGTACAGTCTCCTTTGCTTCCTTTTTTAATTTTGCTGGACTACATGAAAGAAAAAGCACATAGGATCAAGAGAGCCAACCTTAGCAAAAATAAAAAAAGTGATCATTCAAGTACTGACAGAAATTTACACATGGAATCTGATCTTCTATGGCCCCATTGAGTTATTGGTTACAACTTTCATAACCTACAAAAGTTTAAAGTGGAAGTGTCTTTGGTGCTGTAGCCCGTAGATGATTTCTTCTAGCACATTTCGGCCTTCCTTAGAGGAGAAGCTCTGACTCAGAATAAAGAAGATGGATATTTGGGTACAGTGTGCATTCTTATTTCTCATGTATCAAGCACAGCACAGACCATCCATTAGAAAAAAAAAAAGAGAGAGAAAACAACAGAAAACCTCAACTAAGGCACACTGAACATTAAAATGAAATAGAAGATACATTTAACTTTGATTAGCCAAATGGTAAAGCTGCCTCTCGAAATCACTGCCATTGATGAACATGATGCAAAAATACTAATTTGGTAACATTGTGGTTGATAGAATACTGAAGACTCTGCAGGTGACCATCTGGGGGATATGCACATATATGTCTAAGTATGTATATATTTCTTCTTTCGTTTTCTTTCATTGCTTACACACATAAATACCATTTGGGATTTCAAATGTCAGAGCGGCAGGTAGAAAAACTGATAAAGCAGCCCACTGAAAAAGGGAGATGAAAGGAAGAAAGAACTGGCTGTAATGCAGTTCATTAGGCTGTAAGTTTAGATGCATGATGCGTCTGTTAGTCATGCTGACACAGGCGGGAAATAAACCAGCTCTTAAGGGGCACTGTGATCTGCCAGAACCACCAAATTCGTCATACAGAAGGTTCTGCCAATAGAACTGAATCGCATTTATCTTGCTTTTCCTTAAGAAAGATAAAGGAAATAAAATAACTGCTTGTTGTTTTATGTCTGTGCAAGTGTATGCACATCTGCAAGTGGAAACCAGTGCCCGCATGTGCATATCACACATGGGAGCGCAGCTCTGTAGAGAGAAAGATGGGCTCTCACGTCCTGCAGGTCCAAGCCAACCTCCATGTGGTGCTGACCACTTGTCGCTTTAGAGAGCTGTTCCAGGTAGCAATAGCCACAAGGAGCCCTTCTTCATTTCCTTTATGACTCTATGTAATAGTATCAGTTCCCTTCTTATGATTGCAATAATCTCAGATAGGACAGCATCATACTCATCTGCTGGCTTCAAATGTGGCGCCTCTAACCTCCCACCTGTTTCTGATTTCCTCTGAGGGAGATTCCTGGGTTTTTGATTTCTAGGAAGATGGAGACCCTTTATTAGGAAGTTTGTGAAAAAGTAGGTGGGGCATTCACTCCAACTGCCCCCCTTCCCTACACTGAGGTTACTGCTTTCAGAAAGGCAGCGGAAACTAGGGATCCTAGTCCCTGACTTCTGAAGTTTCCTAATGGGGAAAAACTCATACTCAAAGCTTATCGAAAGGGGAAAAAAATTACACTCAAAGCTTATTGAAAGGTTTTTCACATTTTGAAAACATTTCTAAATATAAGAAAAGCCCACTACAGGGGCGCCTGGGTGGCTTAGTCGGTTAAGCGTCCGACTTTCGCTCAGGTCATGATCTCGCGGTTCGTGAGTTCGAGCCCCGCGTCCGGCTCTGTGCTGACTGCCGGCTCAGAGCCTGGAGCCTGTTTCAGATTCTGTGTGTGTCTCTCTCTCTGACCCTCCCCTGCTCACGCTGTCTCTCTCTCTCTCTCTCTCTCTCCTAGAAATAAATAAAAAGTATTAAAAAAAAAAAAAGAAAAGCCCACTACAGTGCATCAAAAACATAATCGTTACAGAGTTTTCTTTTTTTTTTCTTTTTAACATTACAGGTTTTTCTAAAAATTTTGTTTTACAGCTCAAGCCCCAGTCTTATTCACAGATCGATTTTAACTTGACTACATCAAGTCTGGTTCAGTTGATCACTTCTTTTTTTCCATTACTGTTCTAACAGATTTTAAATGCGAACTTTCAGCTGAGTGGTTCATACAACAGCTCTCTAACTTACGAAGAGGCTGTATTCCTTAAAGTATCAAACAGGTAGTTGTTTAGGACACAGAACATTTTTTCTCATAAGAAAGCCACTTCAAGAGGTGGTCAGATTATCTTGGGAGGTTGCGGGCAGGTGGTCATCACTCGGAAAGGACAAGAGGGATATTATGGAGCTCAAGGACTATTCTTTTTTATCTTGATCTAGATATGGATGGTCACAGGGGTCTGTGTGTGTACATTAAATGCAATCAAGCAGTGCATTTAAGATTCATGTCCTTTAAGTTATATATCCAAGAACAAATTTTTTAAAAAGATGGTTGGAATCTCAAATCCAAAAACATCCATTTAACTTTTTTGCCTTAATATCACACAACCCACCTAACCTCTCCCTAAAATCAAGCCATTCCTATCTACACTCAGAACTCTTTTTTGCCTCAACATCTGGTTGACGTTTTTCTACAGCAATTAGTCCAAAGAAGAAATTAAGTAACTGTGGACACTAGGTATTAGCTGTATAATTTCAAATGCACTTAAAATACACGAGTTAGCTCTAGCCATTGTTGGGATTCCTGCTGTGAACAACAAAAGAGGAGGGAGAACCCAGGTGAACTCTGGGCACAAAGCTGAGGGCTGCCTTTGGATACGCAATAGAACTTTCCATGATGATGGAAGGGTCTGGTACCTGAAGCTACTAGTGACACATAGCTACTGAGACCTTGAGATGTGGCTGGAGAGGAGGGGGACAAAACATAAGAGACTCTTAAATACAGAGAACAAACTGAGGGGTGCTGGAGGGGCTCTGGGGGGAGTGCTAAATGGACAAGGGGCATTAAGGAAGACAGTTGTTGGGATGAGCCCTGGGTGTCATTCATAGGGAATGAATCACTGGAATCTACTCCTGAAATCATTATTGCACTACAGGCTAACTAACTTGGATGTAAATTTAAAAATTTTATTAAAAAAGGAAAAAAAAAAGAAATGTGGCTGAAGCAACTGAGGAATGAGATTTTTCTCATCTCATTTGAATTCTCTCTACTCCAGCATGCTGTTGTGGATGGCACAGTACTAGAGAAAACTCAGAGCAAAACTGCACCATGATCCTACCACCACATCTCCTCCCAGAAAATCTACCTGTTTATGGGTAATGTATCCAAAAGGCTTGGTGCATTTATCTCTCCACCCGAGCTATCCAGAGTTAAAAATCTCATAAAGCCAAAATGAAAGTTAACTGTCAGCTTCAAAATCATGTAAGGAAATGTAGATAAAGCAACACTAATAAATCCACAAGATTTTTTTCTACAGCTACATATTTGTCCATGGGGGCTATTTTCGAACTTGAGGAGAACACTGCCACTGTAATGAAGTGTCTCACATTTTCAGTCATACAGTCTCACCCAAACAGTGCAACTTAACAGGATGGCATGGAAAGAGTGAAAGGCTTGTCACCTGGTCAGAGAGTGTAAGTGGAGAAGAATATCCAATCCTACAGCCATAGGTAAAGCAGGATATCTCTGCTGTCAGTTCTAGCACATGAGCCAAAGGCAAGTAGCCAATGTATGTGTCCTTTGGTCTAAAACAAAACAAGAGAAACATATCAGCCGTCTGGAAAAAGGTGTGGTTAAGTAGAGACATTAACAGCCTTCTTTCTACACAGACGGAATTTGGACAATGTCAAACAGATCTCATTGCGAAGAAGAAAGTGGAATGATTCTCTCTTACCCCAGCCCAGGAATCCTCTCACACTGGCCTGTCATTCCAGCTATCAAATTGCTATGGTGCATCATCACTCCCTTGGGCCGGCCGGTAGAACCACTGGTATACATGACAATAGCCATGTCCGAAGGAGTTGGTCTGTTCGGAGGAACGCTTGCTAAAGGAACCAAAAAGCACGGTGTTTTCTTCAGTTTAGAAGTTCAATTGCTTATATGAACAGTTTTTAGATTTTTTTTGGAATAATTATAAAGCACATAAAACAAATGCTCTCTACTGACAACCAACCCCCAAGAAATGGTGATCGAATTTCTGGTTACCTACAGTGAGAGTTCTGAATGCCACTATGGCCCATTTTCTGGGTGTTGAGCCTAATCCCAGTCTACTCCTGCCTGGCTCAGTGCTGCCCACAGAGCAGTGCTGTGGAAACACAGCCAGGACTTTGGAGAATCAGGGAGTTAGACTACTGTGTGCAAACTCCTCAGGCCTCAGTTTGCTCACCTTTAAAATGTGATGGCTGGAAACATTATAAAAATTAAAAAAAAAAAGGGGGGGTGCCTGGGTGGCTTAGTCGGTTAAGCGTCCGACTTTCGCTTAGGTCATGATCTCGCGGTTCGTGGGTTCGAGCCCCGCGTCGGGTCTGTGCTGACTGCCAGC